>APFE031678318.1:230538-266819 GCA_000404065.3 Pinus taeda | reverse complement strand
GCCATTGAACCCTTTTGTTTGAGATTTATCAATTGGCTAAAGAAGGTGTTTCTCTTTGTATCCTCATAACGTGCTATCCTTTCCTCCATGAAAATTGACCATGTAACAAGTGGTTTATGAGAACAAAACCATTTTTACCATAAAAATTGATTCGCTTCTAATAAATTAGATGCAATACGTACCTTTTGTAACAGGGGTACACCATGTAGATCAAAATATGTCTCCATATGTAGTATCCAATTTACCAGATCTTTGCCATCAAACTTCCTCATATTGCCTTTTTTTATTTTAGGAGCTCAATCTCAAAATGGCTGTAACTATGTAATTTCATATATTCCAGTTCTAAAAGTCCATACTGTAGTAGCCCTCTACGTCCTATTTCCAATTCCATTGGTATTATCGAAATTGGATTCTCCAAGAAAGAGTTATGCACAATCTCCCAGGGTGACTTGATTATATACCTTTTTAGAAGAACGAACTTGTATGAAGTGCCAAGTCTCCCTGTTTCGATCTTTGGATCTGAAAAAGATACACAAAAAGCTACAGTCCGTCCTCTTTCTATAACTTCTTCCGAAATTTCAATCTTATTCTCAAAGAGGCAATTATGATGATTTTGCCCAGGTCACATTTTTGGGATGTAATCTGGGAGCCTCCAGAAACCCTAAATGTCCTGGACTATATCTCCATAAATATAGTGAAACAAGATTTGAAATTCAAGCCCAATCTTCCCCATGGCTTCAGTGCAAATGGTTTTTAATTTTAGAGTCTGAAGTTTCATAGAAAACAAATTATAGTGAAAGTTCCACGATGACCTGTTTGAGATGAAATTTTGGACCTTGTAAAAACCCTAACATCCTCAAATCATATCTCCAAAAATATAGCTAGACAAGATCTAAAATAAGGATTCGATTTTCAGACTGATTTCTTATCAAATGGGTTTTTGTTTTAACTTCTGAAATGTCATAGCGAAAACATTATAGCGAAAATTCCACGATGACCTTTCCGGAGTAGCAAAACCATAGAATCCAAAGCTCTGATACTAAATGTTATGAAACCAACTCACAAAAAGATAGAAAAGATAGATGAACGCCTTCGAAATAAGCCTCTTCAAGGGGGCAACCTCCTTTACATTACCCAAATGAAAAATTCTTGGATGATACAAATGACAAGTCCTCCTTTCTATATATAGGAGTCTAAGGGTTCACAATATAATCAGAGCCGACATAACAATAATAATGTAAGCGCACAATAATAACATTAGTCAGCTTCTATGGGGCACACTAATAACAATATGCGGACGACATGGGCATAACAATATAATAAGGGGGATGTACTAATAACAATAAGGGGTTACACTAGTAGTATAGGGACCTAACAACTTTTGTCTCATTATCTTCCACCATGCACAAGATTATTTGGGAAAAAGTGAAGTTTTCTACTTTATTTGGTTGAGGTCCTCTAGTAACTAGGATTTCCTATAAAATCCTTTGTTTCCTACACTTTTACATTTTCTTATGCTTACAATAAGTCCAGAGGGTGAGTTTTAATAGATGTCTCCCTTATGCCTTACCTTTAGTGCTTTCCATAGTAACATAGATGTTGTTATTGTTGAATTTCAGGATTTCGTTTAAAGTTTTGAGGATTTTCTTGTTATTGTTGGTGGGTTTTGATGCTACTATTGGAGACTTTAATGCTTACGCTAATGTTGTTGGTGGATTTTGATGTTACTGTTGGAGATATTAATGCTTCAACTACTATTTCTGGTGGATAAAAGAGCTTGTAGCAATCTATAGGAGATCTTGCAGCCGCTTAGGGTGATTTTCATTCCTTAGGATGCTTATGGAGATGTGGACCTTTGTGACAGGTTGTGATGTTATTTAGGAGTGTTGGAGACTTGGGCTTATAGGGTTTCTGAACAATTCTATAGGGCTATGTAGTATCTTGTAGTAGTCATAGAAACTCCTTAGGATCATCATTTAATGTTTCTAAGACATTATAGAGTTCTAATACTTCAAAGAGAGGCTAGTAGTGGTATTGGAGATGCTATTTCTAGTGACTGAGAAGGGAAGAAAATATGGATGTTGAGTTGTTGTGGATAAAAATGATAAATGACGAAGGGAAAAATTAGGGGTGATACAAGTAGATGCAATGGATAAGCATTAGGAAGCCTTTAATGCCTTTCCCTTGCTTACAAGTAGAGAAAACCTTTGACCTGTGTCGTTTTACCAATCTTGTGACAACCTATAGTAGTATAAGACTTTCCTGTAGGAATTCAGGAAAGCAGGAAAAAAAATGAAAAGGAGATGATATGATTTCAATGTGTTTGATAATGTATGGAAATGATGTAGGGAGGATTCCTTATTCTTCTGAGAATGAATACATTGGTGCTTGGAGCCAAATGTGCAAGCTGTCCTACCTATTTTTCCTTGTTGATTTCCTTTTTGCGATACGTGCAAATTCATCAAAGTAATAAAAACGTTTTTTTTTGGTAGGTAAGCACCCACGGGGATTTGAACCAATGAACCACTCGCAAAGGAGTGCTTAACAATACACCATTCACCCATCAACAAAGTCCCATGGACTATAAGAAAATTGATTTTCATTTTATTTTTTATTTTTATTTATTTTTATGCCCACTAGTTTCCTCATGGAGGTTTTTAGCTAGTAGGTATTTCCATATGTTCATAAAAGAATTTTTTCACTTGGGGATCTTTATTATTGTGTATTTTTTCTTTTAACTCTCAGGTCCACAAGGTGCTTTGGGGAGCTTTTCAACAAATGACCCTTCCTCAAGTGCCTCAAAGGAAATTTTCATTTCAAAGTCTCTCTCTCTCTCTCTCTCTCTCTCTCTCTCTCTCTCTCTTTTTTCCATTTTCTATTTTTCCTTCATTTCTCTAATGATTAAATGTTGAATGGATGAGTAGCTTTGATAATCTCAATAACATTCAACTCTTTAATTATTGAATTAGTAAATTCAACCCTTGAGGGGGGCTTCTTGTAGAACTTCAATCGATAACCATTCACTAGAAGTGGGATCTGCAATTCATCTATTTCTCTAATATGCATTTAATCGTGATCATGACATTTCTCAACAAAAAGGTTCCCAAAACCATCTGTTTCATGAGCTCTCTGCATTGTCAAATCCTTGAACCTACAATCATAGAGGATGCCCAATCACATTTCTCGAAGGCTCTAGTCTTGATATGCTTATCATGCCATATATTTCACTGTAGCTTAATATTCTTAACATGTAGTATGTATTGCATTTTGTACTCATCAAGTGCATTTTATTTGTGCATCCTTTCTTCATATGATTTGGTGAGATCCATGTTGGGTTTTTTTTCCATTTTCAATGTGCTATATTCAATTTCAATAGATGGCAAGGCCTTCATTCCATATGCCAATTCATAAAGGGTAAACATAGTAGTGGTCTTCAAGATGGTGTTTTAGGCCTAAGTGGCCTCAATAGGCCTTTCTGCCTAATCTTTTCTATTGCTACTGGCTACCTTAGAGTGTTGTCCAATGCTCTATTAGACACCTCCACTTTCCCATTTTCTTGAGGATGTTATGAGGTATCTATTATGTGTTGGATGTTATGTTGTCTAATGATCCCCTCTATTAGCTTGGAAGTGAATTGGGAGCCTTGTTCTATCACCAATTCTATTTGGAAACCAAACTTGTAAAAGATGTTTTCCCTCAAGAGTTCAACTAAATTTTTCTTTGTTGTTTCCTTAACATTTTTTTAACTTTTCCCACTTAGTCGAATAGTCTCTACACATAATGATGTACCTATTCTCTTTAGATGGAATATAAATAGGGTGTATGGATTCCAAGTCCCACTTCTTAAATGTCTTGAAAGTCACTTGAGGTTGCAAAGGAATTTGATCCCTTTGAGTAGGTTTCCCTATCATCTAGCATTCATCACATTGTTTTGTATATCTTTATGCATCTCTATGAAGGGTAAGCCAATCATATCATGCATATATTATCATGTAGGATATCCTACTAGTAGAAAAATGGATCCTAGAGGGTCTATCATTGACAAGCTGAGAGGATATCATAAACCTAATCTTCCCTCACACATCTTCAAGAGATCTAATCATGCCCCAACCTAAAGAGGTTACCCCCAATTCAAATTCAAGGGGTGCTTTTACTCACAATATTTATTTTCACCTTTGAAGATAAATGAGGGGGGAATTTTCCATAAACTACAAAGGTAGCTATGTCAACAAGCCATGGAGATAAGAGTGATTTGGAAAAAAATATTCTCATCAAGGAGTTTGTCATCCACCATCTCTTCATTTTCTACACACAATGTTAGCCTTGAAAGAAATATGCAACAAAATTCTCTTTTTCATGTTTGTTAACAATTGTTATATCAAATTATTCTAACAGTAGTATCACCTAATTACGTGAGAATTTACATAAGATTTATTCATCAAATACCTATCTATTACAAGATTAATATGTACAAATATCTAATAGCTAGTGATGTAGTTGTTGGAAATAACGAGAGCGGTTTGAATCACTCTTTTACTTTAATTTGTTAATTATAATCCTTAGAGAATTGAATAACATTTTCATTAGATTAAAAAATAAATCAACATCACAATATCTGAAAAGTTAACAACAACATTCAACAACACACATCATCAAAGACAAGACAAAGATATTGTTTGAGGTGGAAACCCTTTTGAGAGAAAAACCATCGAATGCTTCTAATATGTTATGAAACCAGCTCACAAATAGAGAGATCAATGACTTAAAAATTATCCTCTTCTAGGGGGAAACCTCCTTTACATTACATAAATGAAAAATTCTTAGATGATTCAAATGAAGAAAACCTCCTTTCTATATATAGGAGTCTAAGGGGTCACAATATAATCAGAGCCTACATAACAATAATAATGTGAGCGCACAATAATAACATTAGTGGGCTTCTATAGGGCACAGTAATAATAATATGTAGACTACATGGGCACAACAATAATAATAAGGGAGCTAAAATAAAAATAAGGGGATACACTACTATTATAGGGACTTAACATGCCGCTCTCCTTGAAAAAAGTGTTTTCCTCAATGTTTGAGTAGTTATGGATGCTTCTGTATAAAATTATTATCCTTCCATGTGGAATCTTCAACAGGTACGTTCTTCCACTTGAAGAGATATTCAGAAATTGATCAATTTTGTAGCTGATGATTTCTTGTTTCCATGATTGCTTCAAGTTCCAATACGATTTTTCCTTCTTCGTCATGTTCTGGCAATATTATTTGAATTGGGAGCTTGTCACCTATGACGTTCTCTAAGCATGAAACATGGAAAATTGGGTGTAATCAGGAAGATGCAGGAAGTACAATTTATATTCCATAGTACCAATATTTTGCAACACCTTGTAAGGACCATAGTACTTTGGTGATAATTTATTATCCTTCTTAGCTTGCTTGAGGGACATTATTTTGTATGTTTGTAGACGTAAAAATACCCAGTCACCTACATCAAAACTTCTTTGTCTACGATGTTGATTTGCCTTTTGTTTCATTTGATTCTTTGCCAAAGTGAGGTTATCCTTTAAGAGTTGGAGAAGTTGTCAGTGATGCTCAATGTTATCTTCCACTACTTGAACCTTATAATTTTCTCTTAAAGATGATGTGATGGACGGTGTCTGATATCCATAAAGTGCCATAAATGGGGTCATTTTTGTTGTAGTATGGAAGGAAGTGTTATACCACCATTTAGCCAAAGGTAACAACATGACCCATTGTGTTTTCTTATCAAATACAAAGAAACTAACATATCCTTCCAAACATTTGTTCACTATCTCAGTTGTCCCATCAGATTGAGGATGATAAGATGAGCTATGAGCTAATTGAGTACTCAGGAAAGAAAATAATTTCATCCAAAAATTTCTATTGAAAATGGGATCTTTGTCACTTACAACAATCTTTGGGTTTCCATGTAGCTTTTGAATTGTTTCCATAAATGCAGTACCAATCGTACTGGCTTTAAATGGATGAGATAATGCAAAAAAGTGTGCATACTTGGTAATTCTATCAACTACCACCATGATGACACACTTTCCTTCAAACTTGGGTAAACCTGTGATAAAATCCATTGAAACCTCCTCCCAACGTTGAATTGGATTGGATAAATGTTGTAACAGACCTGGGTCTTAATTTTCTCAAATTAATTTTTTTGGAAAACCAAACATTCCATCATAAAATTCCAAATATTGGATTTGAGGGCATCACAAAAGAAATTCCTTCTTGACCCCCTGGTAAGTTTTTAAAAATCCTGAGTGCCCTCCTAAAGGAGAGGTGTGCAATTACAAAAGGATCTTTTTTTTGAGTTGTGAATTGTTACAAAGATACCAACGATCTTTGTACCATAATGAATCGTTTTTCCAGCTGAATGTATTAGATATGATGGGATCTTGTTGCACCTTTTGAATACGTATCCACACTTATTCATCATTCTTCCATTCATCCCTTGCTTTGATTATCCAATCTGGTTGGATAATAGATATGGCACAAAGAAATTCTTCCACATCCTCATCCTTTCTTGAGAATGCATCTGCAACAATAATTTGCTTCCCTTTATTGTAGATTATTTGAAAGTCATAACCCAACATTTTTGTGACCCATTTTTGTTTCTCTTCTAAAGATAATATTTCTTCCAAAAATTATTTAAGACTATCATGATTTGTTTTTACCTTGAAGTTCCTTCCCATTAGGTAAGTTCATCACTTCTTTAGTGCATGTAGTATTGCCAACATTTCCTTCTCATAAATAGTTTTGTGTAAATGATTTACTTTGATTGGACGACTGTCAAAAGCAATGGATCTTCCTTCTTGCATTAAAACAACACCAATTCCATTTTTGAGGCATCACATTCTACAATAATTTTTTTTGTGATGTCTAATATCGGTTCTTGGCGCATTGCCTCTTTAATATTTTCATAGGTTTTGATTTCTTATGTAGTCCAAGAAAATGCATACTTCTTCAATAATGTTGTTAGAAGTGCTTGTATTCTCCCATAATTCTTAACAAAGCTTCTAATAATACCTTGTCAAGTCGAGAAATCCTCGTATATGCTTTATGGTTGTGGGTATTTGTTATGCAATCAGCTCACAAAATAGAAGGAGAGATATATCAATGACTTCAAAATTAGCCTCTTAGAGGGGGAAACCTACTTTACATTACACAAATGAATAATTATTAGATGATACAAACGACAAGACCTCCTTTCTATATATAGGAGTATAAGGGTTCATAATATAATCAGAGCCTACATAACAATAATATTGTAAGGGCACAATAATAACAATATGGGTACTACGTGGGCACAACATTACAATAAGGGGGTTGCACTAATAAAAATAAGGGGCTACACTAGTATTATAGTGACCTAACATGCCCATCTCCTTCAAAAAAGTGTTGTCCTCATGCTTAAGTAGTTATGGATGCTTTTGTATAAAATTCTCATCCTCCAATGTGCAATACTCAATGGGTAATTTTATCCACTTGATGAGATACTCTAAAATTGATCGATTTCATAGCTGTTCATTTTTTGTTTCATGACTACTTCAAGTTCCAATATGATTTCTCCTTCCTCAATAAGTTCTGCTAATACTATTTCAATTAGGAGCTTGTCCCCTATAACTTTCTTTAAGCATGAAACATGGAAAATTAGGTGCACTCATGAAGATGCAGGAAGCTCCAATTTGTATACCATAGTTCCAATCTTTCGCAACACCTTGTAAGAACCATAGTAATTTGGTGATAATCCTTCTTGAAGGAAATTTGTTTGTATGGTTGTAGCTGTAAAAATACCCAGTTGCCTAAATCAAAACTTCTTTCATTGCAATGTTGATTTACCTATTGTTTCAACTGATTATGCGCCAAAGTGAGGTTTTCCTTTAAGAGTTGGAGAACATGTTGTTGCTGCTTGATGTGATATTCCATTGCTTAAACCTTAGAATTTTTTTTAAAGATAATGTGATGGGTGGTGGATGATATCCATAAACTGCTATAAATGGGGTCATGTTTGGTGTAGTATGGAAGGAATTGTTATACCACCATTCAACCAGAGGTAACTGATTGACACATAGTGTTTTCTTATTAGATACAAAGCAGTGACGATATTCTTCCAGACATTTGTTC
The DNA here is from genome assembly GCA_000404065.3 of Pinus taeda. NCBI lineage: Eukaryota > Viridiplantae > Streptophyta > Pinopsida > Pinales > Pinaceae > Pinus > Pinus taeda. The sequence goes on along the minus strand of APFE031678318.1, from coordinate 258,659 downwards.
ACTATCTTTGTTTGTCCATTAAATTGAGGATGATAAGATGCACTATGAGCTAATTAAGTACCCAAACAATAAAATATTTTTCTCCAAACATTTCTAGTAAAAATGTGATCTCTATCACTTACAATAATCTTTGGGTTTCCATGAATCTTTTGAGTTGTTTCCATAAATGTAGTAGCAACTATACTGACTTTAAATGGATGAGATAACGCACAAAAATGTGCATACTTGGTAATTCTATCAACTACCACAATGATGACACTCTTTCCTTTGGGCTTGGGTAAACGTCTGATAAAATCCATTGAAACCTCCTCCCAATGCTGATTTGGAATGGCTAAAAGTTGTAATAGACCCAAGGTATTAATTATCTCAACCTTATTTTGTTGGCAAACCAAACATTCTGCCACAAACTTTTGAACATCAAATTTAAGGCCTTCCCAAAAATGATTCAAGAAAAGTTCTTGAAAATTAAAAGCTATTGTCCCCAAAAATTGTAACCATTGGACTCCTAGTACAACATCAGAATAACCCATTGGAATGGAAAGCATTGGACTATTCAATACATATTCCCCCATGGATAACTTGATATTATGACACTTTCTAGATAAATTTATAGCTCCTCCATTTGTAACCATTACTTAACAGTCTAGTGCTAGATATAGGAGGCCATTCAATTACTTGGCTACCTTACAATGAATAAAATTATGGGCACTACCCGAATCAATCAATACTATTAATGTTTTCTTCTTGATATGTCCTTCTATCTTGACATTTTGAGGAGTGGTAATTCCTACCAAGGAATTACAAGATATGGTCAAATTCATTTCTTCTTTCTCTGGGGTTGGTTCCTAGTGTATGTGCTCTTCTTTTGATGTTTCTTGATCCTTTTCTTCCTCCTCTTCACAAACTATGTAAAATAATTTCTTCTCAGCACACTTAGACTTTATGTATTTGCTACACAACTGTAACAAAGCCTTTTTCTCTTTTTTCCTCCAATTTTGTTGGTGTCAACCCTCTAAGTTGTGGAAGGTAGGATAGCATCACATTCATCTTTATAGTTGTGAGTGGTAGACTTCCTTATTTCCATAATTTTTATTTCCACTTTTATGGCCACCCTAAATGCCTTCTCCAATGAGTCAGGTTCCCAAAAGTGAACCTCATGTTGGATTTTATCCTTTAAAGTCCCTATGAAGACATCAATCAAATGCTCCTCTAGAATACCATATACTGATATTGAATTTTTGGGAGTCCTCAATGTGCTTTTCCATTGAACCCTTTTGTTTGAGATTTATCAATTGGCTAAATAAGGTGTTTCTCTTTGTATCCTCATAATGTGCTAACCTTTCCTCCATAAACATTGACCAAGTAACAAGTGGTTTATGAGAACAAAGCCATCGATACCATAAAAATTGATTTTCTTCTCAATATAAATATGTAATGCATACCTTTTGTGTGTGTTTCACATTGTGGAGATCAAAATATTGTTCCATCTGTAGTATCGATGTTACCAAATCCTTGCCATCAAATTTCCTCATATCGATATTGGGAATATGGTCGGTCGCCAATCCAAAGTTAGAGTATATGAAACAATGAATAACATTCCTTTTATTTTTATCATGAGGTTCATCTAATACCTTTTCTCCATTAGGAATAATTTGTTGTAGGAACTTTGTCAAACCTTCAATCAAACCCTTCATGTCTACTTTTAAACCATTCTTCAAATATTCCATGTTGCCTTTCATTTTTTCTTCTATGTCATCGTTCAAACCTTCCATGTATGAATGTAAACCATTCTTCAAACCATCCATCTGAGCTTCCATCTTGGTTTCCATTTCATTTTTGGTTACTCTTTGCGCAAGTGAAATTTGTTACACTTGGTCTCATAATTTTGATATATCATGTTGCATTTCTTCCTCTTCCTCATGTGTCATAGTAGAGATTTCTAGTTGATTACTAGGTATTTCCATTTTCTTTCTTCGAGTCATTTTCAAATCAAACAATTATATTTATTCTTGACTATGCCCCTCGAATCACCTCAAACTGAATTTTCCAACAAAACTTATCCATTTTTTTAAAAAATAGACACCTTTTTCTTGCTTTGTAGGAGCTCGATGTTGAATCTATTGTATCTCAATAAATTAGGATCTCTAAGGTTTGAAATTTGGTCATGTGGTATCCCTATGATTCTTCTTTCCAATGCATCAAGTAAGACCAGATTTGAATTCTTCAAGGTAAAGTTATGTGCAGTCTCCCACGATGACCTAATTATAGACCAGTTCAATAGAGATAAATTCTAAGGAGTTCCATGTGTCACCGTTTCAACTTTCATGTCTGAAAATGATACACAAGATATCACGTCATGTTCTCTTTTAGTAACATTTTACGAAATTCCAATCTGATCCTCATATAGAGAGATATGATGATTTTTCAAGGCCAACTACTTGAAATGAATTTAAGGATCATGTCGAAACCCTAATTTCATTGGATCATATCTCGACAAATGTAATGAAACAATATCTGAAATTTTTACACGAAGTTCATCAGGATTTCAAATTCTCATGATAAAAATTTTAGCTTCTAAATCTTCCTATAAAAAACTTTATAGTGAAAATTCCACGATGACCTGTTTTCAAGAGCGAAACCCTAGAATCCAAGCTCTGAGGCCAAATGTTATGCAACCAACTCACAAAATAGAATAAGAGATAGATCAACGACTTCAAAATTAGCCTCTTTAAGGGGGGAACCTCCTTTACATTACATAAATGAACAGTTCTTGGATGATACAAATGACAAGAGCCCATTTCTATATATAGGGGTCTAGGGGATCACAATAGAATGAGAGCCTACAAAACAATAATATTTTAAGGGCACAATAATAACAATATGGGGAATACACCGACACAACAATATAATAAGGGGCTTGCACTAATATAAATAAAGGGCTATACTAGTAGTATAGGGACCTAACGGGATTTTCCATTCCTTAATGGGTTTAATTTTATTAGGGTCTACCTTAACACCCTCGTGCAATACAATATGACCTTGATATTCCACCTCCTATACTCCAAAGAAAAATTTGGAGGTCTTTTCATATAATTGATCCTCCTCCAATAGTTTGACCACCCTGTCAACATGTTGAGCATGATCCTTCCAAGACTTGTTGTAAATTAGTATATCATCAAAAAACCCTAACACAAATTTTCTATGGAAGGGTTTGAAAATGGCATTCATCAAAACTCGAAATGTATAAGGTGCATTGGTAAGGCCAAAGGGCATGACAAAAAATTCATAATGACCCTCATGAGTTCTAAATGTTGTTTTCAAAATGTATTGAGTCTTCATTCTAATTGTTAGATGATCAAAAAATACAATTTTATCATAGGTTATAAAATTAGAATAAAAATAATTATTAATTAAGATATTAAATAATAATTATTATTCTAGAATGTTTAATTATTTAAGGAACTTTTAGAATTAGCGATATTTTTAACTAGATATGACTCTCCAAATGTGTCGTATCTTTGGCTCTATTTTAGGAGATTTGTTAGCTAGTTGGTTTGAATAGCATTTATTGTAAATGGACACTTGTTATTTAATAAGTGATCCATAATAAGAGGTAGTTAGGACATGGAGCTTATAAATAGCTCATTGCAAGAGTTTTTTTGTTGTTCGGGTGTAAACTCTTGCAAAATCAATTATGTAATTATTTTTTCTGATTAATAAAATTATGTGTCTGAGGACACTTCTGCCATTATTGTGGTATCAGAGCTCCAGTAACGCTGCAGTTGATTTGAGGAGGAGATTCCAGCTCTATCAGATCATGGAAAACTCAACTCCGTTGAAGTGATCAGCAAAAGATTGGTATGAAACTTGCAAATTTTTTTTATTGATTTTAGATCTACAAATTCTAAAATTATTTTTTTAAAGAAGCAAATGCAAATCTGTGTGACTTTTTCAAATTGGTTGAGTGAATAAAAACATAAAAAAAGGACAGCGCTGTATATTTTAATTGTTTTTAAAATCTTTTCATAACATTCAATCGATTCTGCAAATCGATTCTGCATTTTTTATGAGAATCGTTGACATCGATTTATGCTCAAATACCTTGCGTTGAGCATTCTGGCATCGATTCAGCTTTGTGGTCTGGCATTTGAACCAGCGTCCTCCAGCGATAAGACCTGGCATTATGTTCCCACATTTCCATTGATATTCACTTATGATTTTTGTTGAAGCATTTGTAATTGAGCGTAAATTACTGCCTTCAAAATATTGTGGTATTCCAACCAGTGTTCCTGCCAGCACTGCTGTTCTAACCAGCGTTCGCACTGCTAGACCAGAACCAACGTTTTTTTTAGTGTTTTTCATGTAGTGGACCAGCGTTCAGTGAAGCTTAAGAACAATGGTTTTACACGAAAGCCAGCCAAAAATCACAGTGATTTTAAAATTGTAGAGGGGTCGACGCTTATTGGATTAGCGATCTTCATGTTATGCCTTGGATAGTCTTCAAGTTTTGCTGGATGAAATACGGTTCCTGCGGAGTCATTGGTTCAACGACCACAAATCTATTGCCTCGTTTTATGCTGCGCCAGGCCCGGTCTCTATCCAGCTCCGTAATACCACTTGGATTCGAGCCCATCACCTTGTGGTAATGCCTTCTTAGCACCTGATAGTCTCCTTTTAAAATAAACAGCGTGGAAACAGAGGTGTGTTTGCACAAAACTTGTGCCAGTACAGTGAATTTGATCCACGAAACAAAGGAAAAACCACCATTTACAGATAATGTCAACAAGTATTCAAGAAAATCTATCTGGCGACATAGAAATGCTGGAATTTGCATGATGTCTCGGTAATAAGCATCATGTTTTTTTCTTGCCCTGGATTGCATTTTTCTGTATAATTCTATATCATATTTGTTAAGCACGTATCGACCATTAGTGGAACTTCAAGCCTGCAACATAATATGAATCTACTCTCAAGAGTGAAGCCAGAGTGAAGCACGAGCTAGCAACCAGCATGGTAGACAGCTAGAAACAAAAATTCAGCCTCTTACAATGTTTTCTATTTGACAGTTTATAGCTCAATTGAAGATTGAAGAAATGAGAAACATTTTATTTATTTATTTTGTAATGTTAATGAAGTGATAAGTGGAGTTTTTTAATGGAGTGATAAGTTGTAATTATATTTTGAAATTTTGTATTTTAGTGGAGAAATAAGGTGCAATAGAAATTTGTAAATTTTTGGAGTAATAAGGAGTTTTTGTTTTGTAAATTTGTTTATGTAGTGACTGTGTGACTCAAAGTAATTTTACTTTGAGAGGGGGGGGGGTAACTTTTTTTTACCAGATTGTGCAAAAGCACCATTGTAAAAGTCAAATTTTGAAAGTTGCCTTGTAAAACTTTGAGAAATTGACTAGAGCTAAGTGCAAAGCTCAGTCAATTTTCTCCTGTTTTGACGACTATTCGAGGGTCAAGGCCAAGCGCCGATAGTTCGTTTTTTGCATCATGTGTTGTTGTTGTGTTGCTCCTCTTGAGTTTTTTGGAGCTTGATTCGTGGTGTGATGTCTTAACACTACAATGTCTAAGTTGATTAATTTGTTTTCTGATTCCAACAAACTTGAAGGCACAAAATCTTATAAAACATGGCATCATCTCATCGAAAGAACTCTCATTTACAATGAATTATGGTAGGGTATATGTGATGGAGATGTTAAGCCGAATAAACCCACAGATGCAGTTGCACTAGCAAAATGGGAAATCAAGAATGCTAAAGCCTTAGCTCTTATTAAATCTTCTGTGAATGATGAAATGTATGTCCATATAGAAAATGCTACAAATGCATGGTCTACTTTGAAAACTTTTAAAGACCTCTTTGATACTCAGCCTGAATCAAAGAAAGTTGATCTACAATTAAAATTGTTGCAACAAAAATTTACTGAAGGCGGTGATGTTCTTGAATATATCTCAAGACTTAAGAATATTAGGCACGAAATTATTAATGCTGGTTTTCCCGCAATTGATGATAGCTTTATGGTCACAATTGTAATTGCTGGACTTCCTTCTTCCTACATGCATTTTTTTGAAACTCTACAAGTAACTGGGAAATTAGAGAAACTAAAGTTTGATGAACTCTGTGAAATGTTGACTAAACATGATAAAGCTTTTGGGAAGAAGAATAAAGTTGGTGAAGATGATTTTCTCACAGAGGCCAACACTAGTAAATCATCAGGAGACGGTTCTTGAGGTAGAGGCAGAGGCAATCAGAATCAAGCAACACATAATGTACAAAGTCGAGGTCGAAGCCAAAGCAGAGGAAAGAATTTTAACAGAGGAAATAGTTCAGGAAGGAATAATTTTAAAGGTAGAGGAAACAACCAAGGAAGAGGCAATTTTCAAGGACAGGGAAATAATAATCAAGGTAGAGGACAATCTCAACATAGAAGTCAAAGTAGAGGCAGAGGACAATCTTCAGGAAGAGGAAGAGACTTAAGTCAAATTGTGTGTTGAAGATGTAACAAAGTTTTCCATTATGCAAAAGATTGTCGAACTTCACTTAATAAAATTCCCAAGTTTCAGTAGCATTTAGTGAAATTTACAAATGATCAAGATGATGATAACTCAGAATATGTTTTTACTTCCTCATCAGCATCACAACTTTCATGCCATCTTAGAAGTGACTATGAATATGCCTAGATCTTGGATTCCGGGGCCACTCAGCACATGACTTGTCGACGTGATTTTTTCTGGAATTTTCAAGATTGCCAACTTAATTCCATTTTTCTTGTTGAAGATACAAAACATACTCCTTATGGAAAAGGAGCAGTTAAAGTTTTTCTCCTTGGCATTGGAGAAAAAATGATTCCAATGTATGGTATGTACCAAGTTTTAAGAAAAACTTGCTCTCTTTAGTCACGATTCGACAAGCAGGACATCAGGTGATTATGGAAGATGGTTTAGTCAAGATTAATTCAGTCAAACAGAACTTGAAAACTATCATGACAGGATATGAAGATGGAAAATTGTTACGGATGAAAGGGACAATTATTCCAAGGCATTCTGATTTTGCAAGGATAGTGAGTATAGGTATTTCACCTGTAAGACTCTAGCATGTAAGATATGGACATTTAAATTTTGAGACTCTTTCTCAATTGCAGAAACAAGGAATGGTTAAAGGACTTCCTACATTCAAAAGGGAAAATGAAAAATGTGAAGCTTGCATTTATGGAAAACAAAGTTGAGAAAGTTTTCTAACAAGTTCATGGTGTGCAAACAGACGGCTACAACTAGTTCACAGTGATGTTTGTGGGCCACTAAAAACTTCATTTGGTGGTTGCAAATATTTCTTACTATTCATTGATGATTTCAACAGAATGACTTTGGTTTACTTCTTGAAGAACAAGTCAGAAGCATTTGATAAGTTTAAAATTTTTCGCCAACTTGTTGAAAATGAAGTCAAAGAAAAGATAGGTACTCTCAGGACCAATAATGGGGGAGAATTCACTTCAAATGAATTCAAAACTTATTGTAGTGAAAATGGCGTAAGACAACATCTTACTAATGTTTAGACTCCACAGCAAAATGGAGTAGTCGAAAGAATGAATCGCACTTCGTTAGTAATGGCGAGATCCATGTTAACTTTCAAGAGGTTAAGTCCAACATATTCGGCAGAAGCCATTCATACAACTGTCTACTTAAGAAACAGATCTCCAATTTCTTCTTTAGACGGAATCACACCTTATGAAGCTTGGTTTGGGTTCAAACCTACAGTTAAACATCTTAGATTTTTTGGATCAGTATTTTATTCCTTAGTTCCGAAAGAAAAAAGAACTAAGCTTGACTCACGAAGTTTAAAATGCACAATAATTGGCTATTTTGATGAGAAGAAAGGGTATTGTATTTTGACCAATGGAAAATTCATTTTGAGCAGGGATGTCATTTTTGATGAAACTGAGAGTAAAAGCGCTGAAGAAATCCAAAATCTTCTTAACAAAATAGAAACTAAGGGAAGTAAAATAAATGGAAAAATGCAAAGTCAACCAACTTCACCAAATTGGTATGAACTTGATTTTCCTTCTTCTGAAGATGAGTCACCCAGTCCATCTACATCAACAACATCATCTAGGTCTTCTAGCATTTCATCCGCATCTCCAAGCAATAGCAGTTCTTCTGACAATGATTCTCCACACTCTTCACCTGAACGACGGACATCGGTTTATATTAATCCTCTTTACAATGATGGAGACTTTACAGAAGCGCAAACAAGTGAGCACCAACTACCAAAATGGGCAGTTCAACTTTTGAAAGATGTAAAGCCCGATGAACAGAATAAAACGGGCACGAAAAGGTCACATAGAAGTGAAGGCAATTTTGCCTTGATAGCAAATGAGTTTACTGAACCTTCCACATACAAAGAAGCAGTAAAACATAAAGAATGGCAACAAGCTATGGTTGAAGAATATTAGGTAGTAATTGATAACAACACTTGGAAACTTGTTGATTGTCCAACAAATGTTAAACCCATAGGATGCATATGGGTTTACAGAATTAAGTATAATCAAAAGGGAGAACTTGAAAAGTATAAAGCACGATCTGTCGCAAAAGGTTTTGCGCAGCAAGAAGGCATTGATTATGAGGAAACTTTTGCTCCTACAGCTAAATGGAACACCATCCGATTAACACTTGCATTGGCTACTCAGAAAGGATGGAAAGTTCATCAAATGGATGTGAAAAGTGATTTTCTTAACGGGGATTTATAGGAGGATGTGTATATGACCCAACTGCCAGGTTTTGAAGTTGAAGGACAAGAACATAAAGTCTGCAAATTGATCAAGGCTTTATATGGATTAAAACAAGCTCCCGGCACTTGGTACGCAAAGATGGATGAATACCTTAAAAAAGTTGGTTTTCAACGAAGTGAGTCTGATGATACTTTGTATGTGTGAAAATAGGGAACATCTATGGTAATTCTTGTTATGTATGTAGATGATTTGATCATTACTCGCAACCATGATGATCATATTGCAGAGGTGAAAACAGAGTTACATGAAGGTTTTAAGATGACACATTTGGGATTACTTCACTACTATCTTGGAGTTGAAGTCTTCCAACGTCCACATCATATTTTCATTTCTCAGAGTAAGTATGTAGCAGAGGTTCTTCAGCGATTTGGCATGCAAGATTGCAAGCCCGTTCTCACCCCCATGGAGCAAAACTTGAAACTTTCAAAATTTGAAGGGGGGAAAAGGTGGACAGTACTACTTACAGACAATTGATTGGCAGCTTGATTTATTTGACAAATACTCGTCCTGATCTATCTTATGCAGTCATTATTCTTTCACGTTTTATGCGGGAACCACAAGACAGCCACTGGAATGTAGCCAAAAGAGTTCTTCGATATATCCAAGGAACAAAAGATTTTGGTCTTCTTTACACAAAGACTAACATTTTTGTACTTGGTGGATATTCTGATGCCGACTTTGCTGGAAGTATTGATGATCGAGCATCCACATCAGGTTATTTAATGAACATGGGGTCAGCAACAGTATCTTGGAGTTGTAAGAAACAAGCTACAATGGCCACTTCTTCAGCAGAAGCAAAGTACATTTCAGCATGGGAAGCAACATGTGAAATTGTTTTGTTGCGCAGAATTTTGTAGGACTTGGGCATTTCTCAGGCAGAAGCTACATCATTATTTATTGACAGCCAGTCAGCCATCAAACTTGCCAAGAACCTAGTTTTTCATTCAAAGACAAAGCATGTGGACACCAAGTATCATCATAGTCAATCTCTCTTTGCAAAGACTGTCCTCAAGCCAGTTTATGTCCTTCCGAGATCAGATCTCCGACATTTTTACGAAACTGCTTGGCAGAATAAAATTACTAAGTTCAGGGATGAACTTGGTATTTATTGTAATGTATCTTTGGATCATAGGGGGAATGTTTAGATGATCCAAAATACATTTATCATAGGTTTAAACATTAGAATAAATAATTATTAATTTAAGATATTAGATTAATAATTATTATTCTAGAATGTTTAATTATTTAATGGAGACTTTTGGAATTAGCATATTGTTGTAACTAGATATGACTCTCCAAATGTGTCGTATCTTAGGATCTATTTTAGGAGATTTGTTAGCTAGTTGGTTTGAATAGTATTTATTATAAATGGACACTTGTTATTTAATAAGTGATCCATAATTAGAGGTAGTTAGGACATGGAGCTTATAAATAGCTCATTGTAAGAGTGTTTGTGTTGTTCGGGTGTAAACTCTTGTAAAATCAATTATGTAATTATTTTTTCTGATTAATAAAATTATGTGTCTGATGACACTTCTGCCATTACTAATTTGATGATATCATGAACGAAGATCCAACTTGGTGAAGTAAATTTCTCAATGTAATTCATCTAATAATTCATCAATGACAAGAATGAGAAATTTATCTCTAATAGTGAGCTTGTTAAGCTCCCTATAATTAGGACACATGTGCCATGATCCATCCTTCTTGTGCACCAATACTACTAGAGCTGAAAAAGAACTTTGACTAAATTGAATTATACCAACCTCTACCATTTATACAACGATATGCTCAATTTCACTCTTTTGGGCATAGGGATATCTATAAGGCCTGATGTTTCGAGGAAAACTTCCTAGAATCAAATGAATAACATCATCATGATCAAAAATAGGTGGGAGGCCTTTGGGATTCATAAATACCTAAGAATGATTGTCCAAGACTTTTTGGAGATCTGGAGAAATAGATGATTTTGATGTTTGAACATCTAGTGAGAAAAATTGTGCAGTTACGCTCCTTTTCTATTTACCTAGAGTCTTTTCCATGATATTGGAGATAATTATCCATCTTTTTTTCCCTATGATACCCCTTAATTCAACTTCCTTTCCTTCCCAAAATAATTTCAAGAAATGTTATTGAAAATTAAAAGCTATCATACCCAAAGATTGTAACCATTGGACTCCCAGTACAACATCAACACCACCCATTAGAATAAATAGCATTGAACTATTCAATACATATTCCCCCATGGTTAGCTTGATATTATGGCACTTTCTACAGAAATTTATAGTTCCTCCATTTAAAACCATCACCTGACACTTTGGTACAGTGTATAGGAAGAAATTCAATTCCTTGGCTATCTTACAAAAAATTAAATTATGCTTATTACCCTAGTCAATCAACACTATTATGTTTTTGTGTAGGTTTTAACCATGTACAGAAATTGTCTGCATACAAATTCTAAAACAAAAAATAAACAAAGGTGAGAGCATAACACATAAAACAAATATACACAGAGATTTCTCCTGGATCCAAAAACTGGGACTACCAGACTGATTTTTCATTATGTTCCTTTCAATGTTATAATAGATATATATACATGTTTAAGCATCTAATACCATGGACCGAAAACCATCGTGCCCAAAACCATGTGCAAAAACCATGCACAAAACCATAGGTAGGTCCGCCCACCTAATATAGGGTCCAAACATATTCTCCCTGGGACGCTGCCGCAGACCTCGTAGAGGGGGGCTAATCCCCTCCCTCAAACCCCCGTGTGACCCCCCCACTATACATTCAGCAAAATGAAGGGGATTCTTTGCCCCCCTCTAACCCCCCAGTTAACTATGGATGCTAGTCATGGAAAGAATATAACACAACCCAACATTTTCTTCTTTGATATGTCCTTCTATATTGAGAGTTTGAGGATTTGTAATTTCTACCAATGCATTACAAGATATGGTCAGACTCATTTCTTCTTTCTCTAAGGCTGGCTCCTAGTGTATATCCTCTACTTTCAAAGTTTCTTGTTACTTTTCTTCCTCCTCTTCAAAATCTATGTAAAATGATTTATTCTCAACACAACTATGACCTTTAGTGTATTTTCTATCACAACTGTTGCAAAGCCCTTTTTCTCTTTTTTCTTCCAATTTTTGTGTTGTCAACCTTGTAGATTGTGGAAGGCTAGGATCAACAACACTTCCATATTTATAATTGTGAGTTAATTGTGAGTGGTAGGCTTCCTTATTTCCATAGTTTTTCTTTCAGATTTTCTTGCCAAGCTGAATGCCTTCTCCAATGAACCAAGTACCCAAAGGTGAACCTCATGTTGGATGTTATCCTTTAAAGTCCCTATGAAGACATCAATACTATGATCCTCTGGAATATCATTTACCTTTATATTCAATTTTTTTAAGTCCTCAATGTTCTCTGCCATTGAACCCTTTTGTTTCGGATTTATCAATTGGCTAAAGAAGGTATTGCTCTTTGTATCCTCATAATGTGCTATCATTTCCTCCATAAAAATTGACATAGTGACAAGTGGTTTATGAGAACAAATCCATCAATACCATACAAGTTGATTGCATTCTAAATGTAAAGTTGTAAAGTATACCTTTTGTGTGCGTTGCACATTATGGAAGTCAAAATATCGATCCATACATAGTATCCATGTTATCGGATCATTTCCATCAAACTTATGTTGGAAATAATACTTAGGGGGGGGGGGGTGGGGGGTTGAACCATTATTAGTCAAATCAATAACTTTTTCTTTTCATACACAAATTTATATACGCGACTTCAATGAAGGTAACTTACCTGTACACGCAACTGTCTTTAAACTAACCAACGTATATCCAACAAACTTATGATTAAGTTAATTCCTGAAATGTTAATCTATAATCATTGCATCAGTACTTCATTATCCAGATAAATAGTAACCATGTGCAGCAATAAAATAATAAACCATCACACATAAGCAACACATTTGAACACCAAGATTTAAGGTGGAAACCCAATGCAAGACAAGAACCACCTGTTGTTGTCTTCTTTTAATATAAGAAAAACCTATTTAAAATCTTGTACTAGTGTAGACTCATACTAGTACACAGGCACCCACCTACATAAGGCTACAACCTTCTCTCGTTCTCTAGCTTCTACTGGAAGGGAGTTACAACACCCTAGCTCTTGTACTAGCTAATCCATTTACCAATACGTAGGCACCAGCCTACAGAAGGCTCCAGCCTTCACTCGTTTTCCAGATGCTATTGGAAGGTATCTCCAACCCCCTAGCTCTTATACTAGTCGATCCATTTACTAGTATGTAGGCGCTGGCCTACACAAGGCTCCAATCTTCACTATTTTTCCAGCTGCTACCGGAAGGGAGCTCCAACCCCCTGGCTCTTGTAGTGGCCGATATGTTGACCAGTACGTAAGTGCTACCTTACAGAAGGCTACGACCTTCTCTCTTCCTCCTAGGACCATGTTTCATAAATTTTCAGATTGGATACTCCTAGAACACAACACCACAATCTGAAGGCCTCGTTTCATCAAATTTTCATACTGGACCCATCAGTAACATTGACGCTCAAAATCAATCACTACTACAATATAACCATCAAATACATTCGCATCAACCAATCACTAAAACTCAATCATCAATATTTGAATCAACCACAACTGAATCAATTAATCAATGAAAACCCATCATCGCTAAAGAAAATCACAGTCAATCAAGTTGAAGATTTAGAACATTGCCACCATAACAGAAAGCAGAACCCAGAACTCTGCATCAACAACCAGAACCAACTGCAACTTCAAACATCATATTTCACAATGTATATGATATTTCGATGTGCCGAACTAGTGTGTGTACATTCTTTTATCATAATTAACCAGCGTACAGATCTGCAAATATAAACTTAAAACATCACAACTATTCCAGACTTCAGTCCTACCCAGATTAAAACATTTATAGTTCAAATCATGTGTTAGCATTCAGATCTATACTATCGATGATCAAACCACATAATGATAATTCATTTCAGGTCTTATGATCCTGATCCAACATTATATTTCATCCATCATCATCCACTTAGGTGCATCCTTAGTTCAGATCAAGCAAAGCATTAGAAACCCATAACATGCATATTTGCTTTTGATCTAACTCTTCATAAGATATTCATTACTTGCACACATATCCCTTTGATCTTCTCCTCCTTATATAGTTTTAGGCCTTTCTCAATACCTTGGACCAAAACCACTTAGCACCAATACATCGAACCAAATACCTTTGACCAATACCTTGCTTTTCCATCCCATACGCACTTTTCTTTCCATGAAAGTGTGTGTACATATACGCTCTTTTTGTTCTGTGCACCTATGTGTATATGCTTCTTGGACAATGTGAACTAGCGTATACTTCTTAAACCACTCTCTTTCTTCAATCTCTAGAGTCTAATCTGTAATCCTTTGTTGTTAACCTGTTGCACTGTGAACTCTCATCTATGTGGGTTGCCATTAAGGACAAAACCTGTATCATAATGCCAACAACTTCCTCATATCAATCTTTGGAATATGCCAGGTCTTTAATCCAACGTTAGATTCTACGAAATCATGATTAACACTTCTTTTGTTCTCATCGTGATTTTCATCTAATACCTTTTCGGCATTAGTACACATTTCTTGTAGCAACTTTGTCAAACCTTCCATTTTTTCTTTCTTTTTAAGAGCTGGATATTGCAGTTGTTGTATCTCTGTAATTAAAAATATTCAAGATCCAAAAGTTTGTCTTGTAGTATCCCTCTGAGTATTCTTTCCTACCCAACAAGTTTGACCAATATTAGATTCTTCAAAAATTATTTACGGCCAATCTCCCATGATGACCTAATTAGAGACTCATTTAATAGAGCGAACTTGTACAGAGTGCCATGTGTCATTCTTTCGAACTTCGGCCCCAAAAATGATACCCAAAAAAACAATGTCTATCATCTTTCAGTTTCTTTTTACGAAATTCAGATTCAATGCTCACAGAGAAAGTTATGATGATTTTCCCTAGGTAACCTATTTCAAATGGAATTATGGGGCCTACAAAAACCTTAACTTGCTCGAATCATACCTCCAAAAATCTAGTGAGAAAAGATATGAAATTCACACATGAATTTCACCAAGATTTTGACTCCACGTTGTTTAAAATTTAAACTTCTGAAGCTTCGTAGAAAAAATGTTATAGCTAAAATTTAATGGTCATCTATTTGAAGCAGCGAAACCCTAGAATCCAAAGCTCTAATACCAAAAGCTATTTAACCAGCTCACAAATAGATATATCAACGAATTAAAAATTATCCTCTTCTAGGAGGAAACCTCCTTTAGATTACATAAATGAAAAATTATTGGATGATTCAAATGAAAAAAACCTCCTTTCTATATATAAGAGTCTAATATGCCACAACATAATCAAAGCCTACATAGCAATAATAATGTAAGGGCACAACAATAACATTAGTGGGCTTATATGAGGCAAAATAATAACAATATGGGGACTACATGGGCACAATAATAGCAATAAGGGGGATACACTAACAATACAAGTAAGGGGATACACTAGTATTATAGGGACCTAACATAATATAGGTCTTTAAATATTACATTAACATGATGCTCCAACTTCTGAGATTCTCAACATCAATTGGATGAAGGCTTATACCCCTTGATTCATTATATCCAATTGAAAGGATGCTCCAATGCCTTGGTTTACCACCTATGACTAGAAGGTCACTCAAAGTTCCTATTTTTATCAACTCCAACTAAAAGGATTCTCCAACACCCTAGTTTACTAGCCCCAACTGGGAGGATGCTTCAACTCCCTTGTTTTATTAGTTCCAACTAAAAGGATGCCCCAACACCCTGCAAGCTCGAACTTGCTCTAGCACCACCCTTCCACCCTGAAGTGTGTTTAGGCTCCAACTTGAAGGTGACTTCAATCTCTTCCTTGCATCACCCTACCACCCTACTGAACAAGTCATCCCTTTCCCTGGAGGATGTGGCCTTCAATTAACCACAGTGGAAAATGTTTCACAATTTTCAAACTAGATCATCCTACACTCAGTATCAATCGTAAGATCATTCTTCTTTTTTTTTCAATCTGTAATACTAGCACAAGGTAATTATAAAAAATTATTCATCAAAAGAGCAAACCCTAGTTGATCAATCTAGAAGTACTCAATACTCTCTGCTCAACAAGAAGGTCCACTATTTCTCAGCATGCATATCTTATGACAACCCCTAGTAGTATAGAAATAATAACTTGTTATATTCCACAGTCACTTAATTGTCTCTGCTACTATATAATAATGAAGTATAACTATCAGAATAATTGACACTATATTGTCCCAATGCTAAAGCACAATATGATGTGGCATCATTTTGACTTTTTTCTAGTCTTAAGTTGTCTCAACTTCTACCTTAGGAGACACATAATCATAAGACACCAAGTCAACAACCTCTCTACAATGTAATAATTAATCAAAAATCTGCTCAACAACAAAGTTTTGAACCCTAATACATGTAATTGTATCAACAACTTAGGCCAAGATAAAAATCATTAAAAGGGGGTTCACTGTATACTAACAACTCTTCTTGGCAATGCATCAAACCTTAGAATCACATTTCTTATTTAGCCACATGTCAGTATACAAACTTGACCATACATGCATCAGGACCAACACGTTTTATCTAACATATCATCATCCTTAGCAAGATACTTATGAATTGGACAACAATAGTAGCAATATATAAGGCTAGCTGCACGAAAATTATGAAGACTCTCTACAATTACATATCATTGTCTAGTCATAGTGACAACATGGCTTAGATGATAAACCCAAGGGATGATTTTTGTTTTAATACCAGCTTTAACACTTACCCTTATTCATATGCACATAGGCTCATATCAATGGCACAACTTCATCATTTATGACTATACATGTGTTATGGGTATATCTTAGACAAATATAATGGACAAGATCCATTGCCTTTTCAAGAGTGTTTCATCAGCATCTAGGAATTTACACCATGTACATTTACTTAGTAGACTACAATATGGAGTAACTTAATCATCATTATCAACAATAACAATTTGATTACCACTAAAACAAATATTTTTCAAACCTTGTAGCATTCCTACCAAGACTAGTCAAATTTCACTCAATCATGTATGAAGTGGTAACATGCCTCTTAAAAAAGCAGATTAGGTAGCCCTAAAAACAATTATCATTTTTCCCTTGGGAAGCACAAACAAATGCTCAAGGACACCTTCTTTTTCTACGAAAATAGACCTAGTTAGCCTAAACATTCTTTACAAAACCATTGCAATACTTCAAAATAGAGGTCCTAAATCAATCATCTTCCACTAGCCAAGGAAACCCTTTTGTTATACCTTCAAAATATGCTTGCATCAATTCAAACTTAGATCATATTTTCTACTTAACATACTTCATCAAAATTCAATGTACAAGGGCATTGATTCCTTATATTTATAATAGACCTTAGCATTTCCCTCAAATAGGCATACATTTCTTTTTATCGCCCATTTCTTTTTATCGCCCAAGAACCCTTCTTTCTTGACCAAAATAAATGTTTGTGGACTAAAATAGAAGTAACCATTCAATGGATCATTATTTACACAACCATAAAGGAGCTCCAAAAAAACTCAAAAATATCCCTTAATTGTTTTCCAAAAAGGAGCGCCAAAAATATCATAATTTTCCTTAGAATGGGGTTGAAAAAATATGCTCTGAAGAGGATAAGAATCAACCTCTAAATATGTCTCAAAAACAAACCTAGTATGGCCCTAATGAAACCCTGTTGCAACACTAATGAAACATGTTATATAAATTGCAGCTAACTCTGGACCGAATGTCCAAGAATATATATTGTGCATGCCATGTTGGAATTAGAATTCTTTTGAATATTTTTTTGTGAAATTCAAACAATTGCACAAGACTATGATAAGGTACATCCAACTATAGGGTTTGAGAAAACTAAATTTATTCAAATTTTGGAGATGGAGAAAATTGGGGTTCCATGTAAGCCTGGGGAACCATACCATCATAAAACTCAAATATATAATGACCTTAACTATGGGTAATGAAATGGATCGACATCAGATAAGACCCTCTCAGAGAATGATGCCATCATAAAATGCAATATTACAATGGCCTTAACTATTGAAAATTAGATGGATAAACATCATATAGGACCCTCATTTGGCATGAAGGAATTTTAAAGGTTTAATAAAACAATTTTACTTCGAAAAAAGTGTTATTTTATATATCAATGAGAATATGATTCAAAATTACAATCTGATGTTAGAAATTCTAATTTATTATTTGTCCCTTTGCCAAAGCCCTAACATATGTAGCATTTTTTATATGGTTTTTTAATGAACGATAAATGATTATTTCATAATGGCATATGAGTGAAAATTCCTCATAGTTTCATGCAATTTTAATAGAAAATTAAGTAACCATGTATAACAAAATATTGTGTTTGAAGCTTATGGAAGTCTTGCCAAATGAGGAAAATCATAAAAAGTTGGTGAGGTTGTGGAAGTGTTATAAATAATTACACATGCCCTAATTACAAGTGACTAGAGGGGATGATGCAAATGTGTATGAGGAAGGATATGTAAATTTGAATTTATATTAAGTGCATTCTATAGTGTATTTCAACATGTTGGTTTTAAATCATTCATGATAAAAAAATTGATCAACTATCAATGTGGGATTATATTCCTTATCAATGAGTTGCTTTGGTTGTGTCACGTTTTTTAGGAAATGAGATGATTCCTTATATGCATATCAAAGGGTATCATGCTTTTGATATGGCCAAGGTTATTCATCTTTATACCTTGGGAAGGTTAAGGAATAGTGTAATGGAGTATAAACACAAGGAAATGAAATATTTGAATAGAAATAGAGGAGGAGGTAAAGGGGTTGCTAATGACTATAGAAATACATTTAAACATGAAAAAATGTGTCTTGTAAATGATATGTGATCACAAATTTTCAAGCTTTTTATGATGTCAAAAGGTACCTTCCAGAACTTGAAAGAAAGAATATTCATGCCTTCAACCATTAAAATTCAACTTCTTGTTGAATATGAAAAGACACGAAATTCATCCAATGATGAAACTACAACATAATTGTCATCCCACTTCCTTGACGTCACATCTCACCAAATAAGACAATGTTTTAACTCATCGGTGAAACAATCAAAGAAATGATTGATTGCTCCACCAATTGTAAGTATGTTATAATTTTAAATGGAACAACATTCTTCTTTAATTGTATAGTGTGAGAGCTCATGATGGTGTCTTTAACTATTAATATGTCCTTACATATAAATAATCATCTTGAAAGATCAATTTCAATAAGAATATGGTGAGGAAGCTTATAGTGAATCACAATGCTTTGAAAAGTGCAAGGAAAAAAATAGCGTTCAAATAAAAAATAAACATCATAGATTTCCTTCTAGTGGTGAGTGTGATTTTCACTAAATCACTAAATTTGTAGCTTTGTAAAATTTAAAATTAACACAGTGTAAATCTACAACATAGTGTGTAAATCAGTAACTTTGTAAATTTGTAGAATAGTGAAAAAACATAGTGTCAATTTGTAAAAAATGAGTGAAATATGTAAATTTTCTAAATTTGCAATTTTGTTGTTTCTTATGTTATACATCATTATAATTTTAGTAAAGTACTTATCTGTTGACTTCGTAAAACTTGTTCAGTTCAAGAAATTTTCTAGGTCAAACTTGTTCATTTTAGGAAATGTGATAGGTCAAGGTGATCAAAGCGATGATACACATCAAATAAATAGGGAAATTGTTGTTGCAATTGAAAAATACAGTGAAACACAAGAAGTGTGTGGAGAAATTACTGTTGATATGTCGGTGATGGAGGAAATCACTCACAATCAAATGGAGGTTACATCCTTGATAAATTGTGTAGAATAGAGTGGGGGAAATCGAGAAATTCCTAGGGAAGTAATTGAAATCCAAAGGAAGGAAGCTAAAAATATTGTACAACTTGGTGCCAATAAAAGAAGTATGAGACCACTAAAAAAGAAAAAGATCCTAGATTATCAGAATGCAACAGTGTATGCAAAATGGTGAAATATATGAACTTGTCTACAAAGAGCTAAATTCCAAGGTAGATATTCTCTCCAAGATGGCTATTGGTTTAGATAGATTGATATGTTCGAATTATCTACATTTATTATGTAACTATTCTTCCATATGATCTTAGATATAGTATATGAATTGCTATATGTTTATGTTTTTTTTATTTTTATGGTTGTATGCCTTTTGTGGTAAATTACATGAAATCACTACTTCAAATACATGTTGGACTTGTATTGACCAAGTGTAATTTTGTATCTTCTGATTATAAAATTATGCTCTCTTTTCTCCTAGGGAAACAATTGTAGAAATAAGATTTATCTTTGCTTATAAGTTATAATTAGTATGGGAACATGATTTCTCTCTAATTTTACTGTGTAAGTCTTTTTTATTCTATAAATAATAAAAAAACATATGTTTCTTATTTAAACACAATGATGAAACAATATTATGAGAACAAATTAATTACATAAAAAATACTTTGTTTGCATAAACATAAACATTATCGAAGAAAAAAATCTGTTTTATATTAAAAATTGCAATGTATTTATAGTAGTAACATATATGGAGAGTGTTGCTATAAACCTCTAGGATTCTTGGGAGGTTTCCTACAAGCCTCCTCTTCACAGGAATATAATGCAGTACAATATCTCTTGCCTTGTGGAGAAGCCTCTAGTTCTTTGGAAGTTTCAACACCTACTTGTAATTTATATTTCAAATCCTACACTCTATTTATATACTATGTAATTATTGAACAAAGACACATTAGTCTTGTACATTTTAGAGTGATCTTTTTCTTTTTCTTGAATAGTATCCTTCACATATATTAGATCAGTTCTAACATGGCACAATTAAGCCTTCAGTTTTTGTGCCTCATCAGATTCGAGTGCCTTCAAATTATTTGATATGAGGTATGCAAATTTGGCACTGCAAGGGGTATCAGGTTATTATGCAAGAATTTTGGATTTCAAATCTTCTAAATCACTTTGGCATCGCAAATGTTCTGTTAAGTGCATGTTTAGTATTTTTATTTTAGGCTCCTTAATTTGCTCTTCCTTCTTAGTTGGATTCTTATTTAGTGATTCATTTGTTGTTGATGTATCAAACACATTAGCTACAACATCCATTGTTGTAAAAGGTTTAAAAAGTTTAAACAAAGGCATCCCTTTCTCTCATAAGTTCCAATCATACTTAAGCAAGGTATCTTTGAGTTTATTATTTTTAACATTTGCTACTTCAAGAGCTCGGTTCTAGCTTTTCTCTCGTGCTCTTAATGAGCCCTCAAACTCTAAGAAAGACTTGAAGTTCTTACCATTTTTCAACTCTTCATCATTCATTACAATCTTAGCATCTATCATTTTAACCATTTTTTCATAACTTTCAATCTCCTCCCTATGTTTAGTAACACGTTTAGTGATTTTATTTTGAAAATCATCTTTTCAGATATGAATATATTGTTCTTTCTCCTTTACTTCTTTCTTAAGTTTTAATTCAGATGGAATGAAGGTATTTAGAGGTGGTATGTTAAGAACCTCAAGCCTATTTTTAAGCTCATTTTTAAGTCATTGTATCTTGAATTTATATTTATTCTTTTCAGCCTTACACATTTTAGAAAAATCGTTAAGTTCCTTAATTCCATCATCTATAGATTTACATGCTTTAGCTTTATAATGGTCAAAATTTCTTTCATACCTATCTAAAGATACATTTTCCCTTTGTTCATTATCCACTAGATATTTTTGTAAGCTTATAACTTCCTTCTTCAAATGAAGAACTTGTTGATCCATATTCATGCATATTTCATGGTTCTTTTTGTAGGAATCATGGTGAACTTGTGGAGAATATAATGAAACTTTGCATTTCTATAAATCTACAACTTTCTATGTTAATTTAATAATTTTCTTATCGTTATTCATGCATATTACACAACAGGTTATACAAAAATAATCTTGAACCTCTAATGTAGTACAAATACCATCATCAATACCTTCTTCATTAGTGTTGACAAACCCTTGTACCATATATTCCTCTTGGCATGTATTTAAGCCCGCCAAAGCTGTAATAACAACTACTGCATCAAGATTCAATGGATTGATGTCACTTCCCACATTTTCCATATTTTTCTCCAAAATGTATTCATGTATTTGTGAAGTGGTAGTATGAGCAACCTGTTCCACATTCTTCACTCAAGAATGTTGAGGTATTTTGTCATTGCCTTATTGCACTTTACACCTATTGTATGTTTGTTTAGGATTCCTTGATTGAACTAGGTTGGCTAATATAGGTTAATAATTTTTTGTAGTGTGCTAGGGTAGATGAAATTGACCCTCTTAAGTTTACTTTCTTGTAATGTATGGTGCAATTTCTTAGTCAATAGAAAAGGTACATCTATGGCAAAGTCTTCAACCTAGTGTATGACCAGCTTCATGCATTCACAAGAAATATATTTCTTGTGGTGATTCAAAATCGTCCTCAGGACAATATGAAGCAACATTTTGTATAATTTTGGGAGAACATCCTGTATTTTTAAACCATGCATGGGAAAACTATACTTTTTTGCATAGTTTGTTGGCCATCTTAGTATTTTCTATAACCTTGGGGTTTTCAAGTGGTCCAACATTACTCCTCACCTACATGGTACTTTAGTTTCTCTAACAACCAAATCAACTGGGTCTAGATAAACCTTATGTCCAAAAGTTACCAATTCCTCTGACTAATGATCATAATTAAAAATAACCCTATCTATCTCTTCTATTCTGAAATTGAATTCTCCAAACAAAATTGATGCACTCCTGCTTTTAAGAGTATATCGAGCATACCTTTATTTTCCACTTTCCTCTATCATTCCATTTATCAACGTTATCTTGGAATGTTTTCACTAAGAAACTCTCAACTTGGAAGCCTTTTTTGTCAGTTGATGGCATGGTAGTGCAGGCACCTGTTTCCATGGGTGACGATGTCTTTTAATAAAATTTGAATGTATGCTAAGGATGCATGCTGATAGAATTTGAGAACGCATGTTGAGGATGCACACTGAGGATGCAAGTTGAGGATGCATGTTAAAGATGCATGATAATAATGCATGATAAGGATGGAATTTCAAGATGCATGTCAAGGATAAAAACAAACTAGGTTTCTAGACATTTATATGAATAATAAACTTTATATTATAAAATTTACATATAATAAAGTTTATGCTATAAAAATTTTGTATAATAAGCTTTATAATCGACATTTAATCTATGAATAGTACACTTTTAAAATTTTTTACTATGATGGACTTTTGGTGTAAAATGCAAGCCATAAACATACAAACACATGCATAGATTGTCCAATTATAATTGAAGCAATTATTTGTTTACGCTTGTGCATAGTTTATAAGTCCCTTGGTCAAAATTCAAAACTAATGACTTATGTTCTTGAATGTTTCTGTCAAGAACAAAGTGAAAATGTACAAAACTGGGCTTAGAAAAATGACTGTCAAAGAATGTACATATGTGATTAACTGAAAATAATCCAATGGGGATGAAGCAATATGTGTTTGTGACAAAATCCTCTTTCCCATTCCTCTAATTTTGTGTCATTTTCATGCAATTGATTTGACAAAATAAAACTTTTTGAGTTTTACCCAACACAAAAAATGCTCGCCATACCCTCATTCTTCCTTTTTTCTTAGTGATTTCAGTTGGAAATGGTGTGTTCTACTATTTTCCACCTCAATGTACAATTGGGTTTTCAATTTTGGCTAAAAAGGTGCATGTTGGGCAAAAACACCTAAGGGTTGTCTTGTATTCATGATATGTCCCCTTAGTTTAATAAAAATGCAAGCCAACCCCTATTATGAAATGACTATATTAACTAGATTTAGGAATGGGATAGGTACACATATTGGTAAATAACATTCTTGTATTGATTTCTTATAACATTCCTTCATCTCCTCACGATGGATCTACGAAAAATCCACTTTTAACAATTTTTACTATGATGGATATTTGGTGTAAAATTCAAGCAATAAACATACAAATGCATTGAAATATTGCACAATCATATCTGAACGAATGATTTACTATCATTCATGCACAAATTTTAAGTACTTTTATCAAATTTCAACACTAATGACTTTTCTC
Source organism: Pinus taeda (assembly GCA_000404065.3). NCBI lineage: Eukaryota > Viridiplantae > Streptophyta > Pinopsida > Pinales > Pinaceae > Pinus > Pinus taeda. The sequence goes on along the minus strand of APFE031678318.1, from coordinate 234,563 downwards.
TTGAATTTTTTCTGTAAAGAACAATTTGTAAATATACAAAACTAGCCTTAGAAAAATTCCCACCACAAACTATACAAATTTCATTCATTCAAAATAATCCTATGGGGCTAGAGAGAATTGTATTTGTGATAAAGACCTCTTTCATATTCCTCAAGTTTTGTGTCTGTTTCGTGCACTTGATTTGATAGAATGAAATATTTTCAGTATTTAATTCATTTTTACCCTGCAAAGAAAAAGTCCTACCATACCCTCATTCTTGCTTCTTTCTGAGTGATTTCAGTTGGAAATGGCTTGTGCTACTACTTTCCACCTCATTATATACCTGGTTTTTCAATTTGGTCTAAAAGGGTTAATGTTAAGGAAAAACACCTCATTGTTGTCCTGTATGTATGAGCTGTCCCCTTAGTTTAATAAAAATGAAATATGTCCCCTTTTATGAAATGCTTATAGTTAAAAAAAAATCTGGATGTGATTAAAGGTGGCATCATGGCCATACAAGGCTGCATACTCCCCCCATTTAATGGCCATGAATGAGGGGAGAGAGGCAGTGGGAGGCTGGCACATGAAAACCTCATGACCATTTAGTTCCCCATCTTTGTCTCAAATTATTGACTAAATGGAAGTATAGTATGCACGCAAAGGTGCACACTAAGGATGGAAGTTTAGGATGCAAGTAGAGGATCCCAAAAACTAGGCTCTTAAAAATTTATATGAATAATAAGCTTTAGAATATAAACTTTTTATGTAATAAACTATATGTTATAAACTTCTATATACTAATCTTTATAATTAACATTCAAGCTAAGTAGAGTGCACTTTTAACAATTTTTACTATGATGGAAATTTGGTGTAACATACAAGCCATAAACATACAAATTCATGTAGATATTACACAATCATATTTGAATGAATGATTTATTTACACTTGTGCACAATTTTTAAGTCTCTCAGTTAAAATTCAAAACTAATGAATTAAGTTCTTGCACAATTTTGTCAAGAACATATTGCAAATGTACAATACTGGGCTTAGAAAAATGCCTATCAAAGACTGTACAAATTTCATTAATTGGAAATAAGCATATGGCGCTAAGGATAGACGTATTTGTGGCAAAATCCTCCTTTCACATCCCTCAAATTATGTGTTAATTTCTTGCAACTGATTTGACAAAATGACAAAATTTCATTTTTAATCTAGTTTTACCCAACTTAGAAAAATGTCCACCATACCCTCATTCTTCCTTATTTTAAGTGAATTCAGTTGCAAATAGTGTGTTCTACTATTTTCCATATAACTACACACTTATTTTTCAATTTGGGTTAAAAAGGTGTATGTTGAGAAAAAACATCTAAGGGTTGTCTTGTATTGACGTGACATGCCCCCTTAGTTTAATGAAAATGCAAGCCCTCCCCAGTTATCAAATGATTATATTAAATGGGTTTGTGAATGAAATAGGTACACATATTGGTTAATAACATTCCTCTGATGTTTTTTTTAAACTTCTTTCATCTGCTCACAGTGGATCTATAAAAGTGCACTTTTAACAATTTTTACTATGATGGACATTTAGTGTAAAATGCAAGCCATAAACATACAAATGAATGAAACGATTGCACAATCATATTTGAATGAATGATTTATTAACACTTCTGAACAGTTTCTAATTCTGTTGGTGAAAATTCAAAACTAATAACCATGTCCTTGAATTGCTATGTAAAGAATAATGTGTAAATATAAAAAACTAGGCTTAGAAAAATACCTGCTACAAAATGTACAAATGTCATTAATTAAAAAAATTATATGGGGATAAATAAAGATATATTTTTGACAAAAACCTTTTCAAATTCCTCAAATTATGTGTATATTTCTTGCACTTGATTTGACAAAATGACATATTTTTTGTATTTAAGCAAGGTTTACCCAACTAAAAACAATGTCGGCCATACCCTCATTCTTACATCTTTCTAAATGATTTCAGTTGGAAATGGTGTGTTCAATTTGGGCTAAAATGGTGCTTCTTGAGCAAAAACACCTTAGGGTTGTCCTATATTTATGAGATGTCCCTTCAGTTTAATAAAGATGAAAGCTAGCTCATTTTATGAAATTATTATAGTAAATACCCATATGCAGATGAGGTTTTTGGTGTGGGCATACAAGGCCACATCCTCCGCCCATTTAATGGTCATGGATAGGGGAGAGACACATTGCATGGCTGGCACATGCCAACCCCACAACCATTTAGTTTCCCATCTCAGATGGGTCATTCAAATTGGTTCCCTTCTTGTTGGGAATAGGATAGGTACACATATTGGGAAAGAACATTCCTGTGTTGATTTTTTATAACCTTCCTTCATCACCCCACAATGAATCTATAAAAAGTGCACTTTTAACATTTTTGAATTTGATGGAAATTTGGTGTAAAATGGAAGCCATAAACATACAAATGCACAGAGAGATTTCATGATCATATTTGAATGAATTATTTATATTTATGCATAATTTGCAAGTCTATTGATCCAATTCAAAATTAATGACTAAGTTCTTGAATTGATTTGTAATGAACAAAGTGTAAATTTGCAATACTCAACTTAGGAAAATGTAGTGTGAATGTCATCAATAATTTAAAAATGATTTGTTCTAAAAAATCAATAAGTAATTTTTAAGATAGCTAAGAGACATAATAGTTATATCTTCTAAGCAACCTATAGGCCAACAAATCTATAATGGGATTTCAAACTTTGAAATATCAAAGATAAATAATTTTCCATTGGAAAATCAAAATGATCGGTAACATAAATTCCTATATGTAACCATATATATTATATAAAAGGAGATTCACCATAGATATTATAAAACAAATTGTCGTACATAATTCATAATATATTTAGATCCCCAAATGGAGTCCACCAATTATTGTACCCAGTTCACAAGCAATGGACACAATCCCATATGTCATAACATAAATGACTGTATACCACAGATTGCCTTACAAGCTTCACCATATAGATAGGGCCAATGTTTATATCTCCAAATAGGTTGCAACATTCCTCATCCCCAATCCATAGCAATGATGGGCATGATCCCATAGGTGTGAATCCATGAAAGGTGAACCTCCATATGAGGTTGCGAGCTATTATACAACTAGTGAATTTTAAATGTTGGACCCACTCCTTTTTAACCAGGAGGTTGACAATCATCGCTTGAGCTTGAAGATGGTTGATATCTATCAAGAAATGTTAGCTATGTATAGGAAACAACGTCTTAAGATCAATGTAGCCATATATGGTAAACTCCGATGAATTATTTTTCTTCACAATCCTAGGAGGGAAATAATGCATTGATATCAGCTCAAAAGTAACCATGAAACTTTCATGTGAATAAGGAATTTCCAAATACAATTCACTGTGTATCATGTTCTGATACCTTATGTGTTAAAAAAATTGTAGGAAACAAGATGAATGTTATGCCACTAGATTCGATGTGGTTGTAATACTCCAATATATCATATGGTAATGCATTGTAAATTCCATATTCTGTAGAGGCAGCTAATCTAGTGCTTACAACTCCATCCTCAAATTTTGTTATGAATCCAGCTCATGAAAAGATAGAAAAGATAGATCAACGCCTTAGAATTCAGCCTCTTCGAGGGGGAAACCTCCTTTGCATTACATAAATGAACAATTCTTGGATGATTCAAATGACAAAACCTCCTTTCTATATATAGGAGTCTAAGGAGTCACAATATAACTCAGTCGACCTAAAAATAATAATATAAAGCCACAAAAATAACAACAGAGGGATTATATGGGGCAAAGTAATAACAATATGGGGATAATAGGGGCACCACAATATTCATAAGGGGTACAACTACAATTGTAATGGGGTAATCACTAGTATTATAGGGACCCAACATGCCCCTCTCCTTCAAAAAAGTGTTTTCCTCAACGCCTGAGAAGTTTTGGATGCTTCTGTATAAAATTCTCATCCTCCCATGTGGAATCTTCAGCGGATAAGTTCTTCCACTTGA
>APFE031678318.1:173778-226510 GCA_000404065.3 Pinus taeda | reverse complement strand
TGACCATTTCTTGTAGCAACTTATTCATATTTATCTTCAATTCTTCCATGTCTGTCTTCAAATCTGTCTTCAAATCGTCCATCTTAGCTTCCATGCCATTCATCTTAGCTTCCAAGCCCTTTATCTTATATTCCATGCCATTTATCTTAGCTTCTGTTAGCTTTTGTGAGACTAACATTTGTTGCACTTGGTCTTGTAATTTTGATATATCATGTAGCATTTCTTCCTCTTCTTCATGAGTCATACTACTGCTTTCAGGTTGCTTACTAGGTGTTTGCATTTTCTTTCCTCGAGGCATCTGTTACCAATAATAATGGTCTAATATGCCTTTTGAATTCTTCAAAATAAGGTTTCAAACCAAGCTTAAGCAAAAATTTAAAAGAATCTACAAACTTTTTTTCACTTTGTAGGAGCTTGATATTTCCTCTGATGTATCTCTGTACTTTCGGATCATCCAGTTCTAAGATTGCAACCTGCAGTAGCCCTCTTTGTCCTCTTTCCAATGCCACTAGTTTGATCCAAATTGGATTCTCCAATGAAGAGTTATGCGAAATCTCCCACAATGACCTGATTATAGACTAGTTCAGTAGAGCGAACTTGTACGACGTTCCACAAGTCATTGTTTCAACTTTTGGCTCTTAAAAATATATACAAGAATCTACAGTCCGTCCTCTTTCTATACCTTCTTATGAAATTTCAATCCAATGCTCAGAGAGAAAGTTATGACGATCTTCCCCAGGTCACCTATTTGGAATGTAATTCATGAGTTTGCAAAAAGACCAACTTCCTCAGATCATATCTCTGAAATTTGTACCCGAGGTTCAGCATGATTTCTTATCAAATGGGTTTATTTTTTAGCTTTTGAAATGTCGCAGAAAAAAAATTATAGCAAAAATTCCACGATGACCTATTTGGAGCAGCGAAACCCTAGAATCCAAACCTTTGATACCAAATGTTATGAATCCAGCTTAAGAAAAGATAGAAAAGATAGATCAATGCCTTAGAATTCAACCTCTTTGAGGGGGCAACCTCCTTTGCATTACATAAATGAACAATTCTTGGATGATTCAAATGACAAAACCTCCTTTCTATATATAGGAGTCTAAGGAGTCACAATATAACCTAGCCGACCTAAACAATAATAATATAAAGCCACAAAAATAACAATAGAGGGATTCTATGGGGCACAGTAATAACAATATAGGGATAATAGGGGCACAACAATATTAATAAGGGGTACAAATACAATAATAATGGGGTAATCACTAGTATTATAGGGACCCAACAACTTTTGTGTAAGAAGTTGGAAATTTGTGTGATCATCATCTTTCATAGACATAAATCACCAAAATAAATATTCTCCATTTCGAGTACTAGCACCCCACCTTCTGATAGAGCTCACAGTAAATAAGACATCGATAATACCTACAATAATAATAAAGATACCTACAAAGTTAAACCATTGGGAGATACCTTTATAGATCTGAGCCAAGGTAATTTTTATTACCTTTAGAAAAAAGCTAAATGTGTATATAAAAATGTTGTAATATAAAGATTAGATACTGTAATATAAAGTTCAATATTTCTTGTTGTAATTCCAAAAAAAAATTCCTAGACTATGTCTAAAAGCTTCGAGCAATTTTAAGAAGTGACAAACTACAATTTTGGATCAATACCACTCAAGGAATAACATATACTAAAAAGAGACTTTCTTGTTATGAAATGAAAATGTGAACTAAAGTGATAAATATGTATGCTTACCATTAATGATTTCAGTTGGTACAAAAACCGTTGTGTTGTATGGAACACCTTGTGTGGATGAAAATTCACACCTTTAGGAAAATGATGGCCTCTACAAATAACATCCACATTATTTTCAAATATTAATACCCAAGATAAAGTTCCACCAATATTCACATCTACTAAACAATTCAAAACATATATGGATTTTTCAATGACTCTTCTTTAGACATACCAGGAAAATTTCCATAATAAATATGGATATATATGTCTTCATTTATCATAAAATCAAATGCATTTGTGTTGTATACCATAATTCCATCCATTTGAATTAATTTAGTTTCTCCAATCTTCATAAAACAATCATCTCTGAATAAGGAAGTTGCATCTAAACTAGATCCAATGAAATGTCCTCGATTGATTACTGCAATGCACCTTTTTTGTGTGGTATTTATCTAACCCACTAAAAAGTAATTGCAATTTCATTTCATAGAATGAAGAATGGTATAGCATAAGCATCCCACTTTCATCGACTTACACCATTTGAATAGGAAAAACATCATCCATACTACATGTCCATGTGCCACATGTACCAACAATGTAGGAATTGGATCATTACTACAAGGGTCCAAGCATGTCAACTCTGCGTTTCATGTATGGGAATCATTAATAACTTTATAGATAATTATCTCTTCTAAATATTTTTCCCCTTTAAGAAGAGAAATTTCATCAAACGATGGAAGCTTACCCCTAACAGACCATATAGATGAGTGACATCGAAGTTCATAAGGTTTTCCTATATTATTAAGTTGTATTGGACATCATTACCATAGAACTCTACTTCATTATCACTCAAAGAATCATTTCCAACAATTTTAGATAATCTCTATGACTTTTTCCACTGTATGGATAATTTTTTCTTCATTTGTCTTTCTTATTCTCGTCTAGTGTCTTCTTCGACAAGTATTCAAAATGATTCTTCCACAAATTTTGGAGGGAAATCCTTTTTTATTTATGGAGCAATGGATTAGATTTTGTAATGAACATCATTGATTCTATAAAATGATGTAATATGTGATAATGACAACATTCCCTAATGGGCTACATAAGTTACACATGAGATATCTGAATTGGAAACCAACAGTGGATAAAGGAATAAATTTATTTATGCATGATATAAATGTTATACTAACCCTTAATATAATCTTTGATTTCATTTCTTCTTGCATCAGATATGATTTATACATAAAATAAATTGATTCATAAAATACTTCTACGATAAAATATATGTAGTGTGGTTAGAAAAAAGAAAATCATAATGTAAATTAAAAAAAAATGTAATCGAAAATTTGTAGTGCTTTTCTTCAACATACCTAGATAAAGGTTACGAAATCTTGAGTAGAAGCATAAAAGAAAAAATCATCATTTAGAAAATAAATTTAAATGTCTCATACCAATTACTACCATCATCTTGCAATCCCTTTTGGTTTGATATAGATTCACATCCAATATAAGATGAATTTCTAGCCTAGTTTGTTCATAGGAGATCAAGCAAGGAAGATGACTTAGAGAATACGATATGGTTTTATAAACTGTTTTGATTCCTAACATATTTCTCCCTAAAATATAGCTAGCCTAGTCAGAAAACAATTCACAATGGAAATTAAAAAAGAAATGTAACAGAGATTTTCCAGTGGTTTTCTTCAACAAACATGGGTAAAGGTCCCAAGAATCTGAAACATAAGCATACATAAAACCATAAAACATCATTTTCAAAATAAATTTAAGTCCCTTACTATTGACTTCCATCATCTTGAAATCCCTTCTCATTTAATCTAGAATCACATCTAATATTGATTGATCTGGAATGGCATCTTAAATTCAACTAGGGGGTTCATGAGGGAGGTCACAAAAGTGGGAAAAGAGCAAGGAATACTCATGGTCAAAGTTCACCTCGGTAAGTCAAAATGAGAAAAAAATAACCCACCAAACAAAAATTAAAATGTGTTAGTTAATGTCACATCATTATACATGCAAACCAAACTAGTTAAGTCAACATTGTAAATCATGTAGCAAGGATAGGTTTATGGTGGGATGATGAGTTTGACTAGTTTGGAGATTAATGTCCCTAATTCCTAAATAAATAATCTTTTATTATTTTTATTATTTAAGATACATTTTGGGTCAACTGGATTCTTATGTAATCAATCCATCGTTATGCACACTCTAGGTGGGAGGTTGATGTGTCATACGACAAAGAAGAGGGCAAACCCATGCCAAAGGAGGGTCGAAATATGATTGTGGACTCCCCTACATACGTCATGGGGTTACCCCCTGCAATTCATTGGATTCCACCAAGAACCCGCCATAGTTATATTGAGAGAATGGAACCCTAAAAGGAATTGGGTGTGTGGAACCCCCTCCCTCCTCAGCTGGCGTCATAGGTGGAGGCACCCATAATCCACCTCAACCATGAATTCACATGTTTGATTGTGGTTATCGATTTGAGAGCATTAATGAAATAAGGGACTTATTATGTAAATGTGGTTTGGTTCATGTGAACATGGCCAATGGATGTGAAGAACTAATGCTTAGTCATGAGTTTTTAGTCAAATAATTTAAACCTTCATGACAGTTGGAATAGAAGGAGAGCAAGATATTTGTGTCGGTATGTAATTCAAGGTAGTTAGGTTCTGGAGGAGCTATTTTCCTATGTGTTGTTTTGTACATTGTTTGTAATGTTATAAGCGTGGAGTTTTTTGGGGGGGCTGCGAACCGATTAATTTTCTATCGTTTCCTTCATTTCTATGATGATTATAGGTTGAATGGATCATAAGCTAATTTGATTCCCTCAATCACATTTAACTCTTCACTTATTGAATTAGTAAATTTAACCCTTGAGAGGGGCTTCTTGTAAAACTTTAGTAGGTAACCATTCACCAGAAGTGGGATATGTTCTTCATCTATAGCTTTGATTTTCATTAAACCATGATCATCACATTTCTCAACTAGATAAGGTCCCAACCATCTAGTTTTGAGTTTCCATTTAAAATCCTTGAACCTAGAGTCATACATGAGTGCCCAATCACCTTCCTAGAAGGATCTAGTCTTGGTATGGTTATCATTCCATATATTTATATGAAAATAAATCTCTTCAGTGTGTAATATGGATTTTATTTTGTACTCATCAAGTGCATTTTACTATTGCAACCTTTCTTCTTGTGCTTTGGTGAGATCGATGTTGAGTTTTTATGTCATTCTCAATTTGTTATATTCAAATTCAATATATAAAAAGGCCTTCTTTCCATATGCCATCTCAAAATGGATAAACCTAATAGTGGTATTCTAGGTGGTTTTATAGGCCTATGTGACCTCAGTAAGGCTTTCTTCCCAATCTTTTCTACTATTACTGACTACCTTAGTTAGAGTTCTTTCCAATTCTCTATTAGTCATGTCCATTTTCCCATTTTATTGAGGGTGCTATGGGGTAGATTTTTTTGTGTTGGATGTGATGTTGCATCATGATCCCTTATATTAAATTGGAAGTTAATTGGGAGCCTTGATCTATCAGTAATCCTCCTGGGAAACCAAATTTCTAAAAGGTGTTCTCCCTCAAGACTTGAACTACCTTTTCCTTTGTTGTTTCCTTCACTACTTTTACCTTTTCCCACTTAGTCAAAACGTTTGTACACACAATGATGCACCTATTATCTCTATATGGAATATAAATAAGGCAAATGAAGTCCATGTCCCACTTCTCAAATGGATTGAACATAACCTGAGGTTATAAAGGCATTTCATCCCTCTCACTAGGTTTCCATTTCATCTAGCATTCATCACATTTTTTTGTATATCTCTAGGCATATCTATGAAGAGTACGCCAACCATATCATACCTATAGGATCTTGTAGGCTATCCTCCTAGAAGAAAAATGGACCCCATAGGTTCCATCATTGAAAAGTTGAGAGGATGTCATAAACCTCATCTTTTATCACACATCTTCTTAGAATATAATCAAACACCAACCTAAAGAGGTTACCCCAAATCCAATTATAAGAGGTGCTTTTCCTCACAATATTACTTTTCTCCTTTCAATATAAATGAGGGGGGATTTTCCAACAAGTAAGAAGTTAGCTATGTCATAAAACCATGGAGATAAGAGTGGTATGGATAAAATATGCTCATTAGGGAGTTGGTCATCCACCATGTCTTCATTTTCTATAGACAAAGTTAGCCTTGAAAGAGGTATGCAACAACATTCTCTTTTGCATGTTTTTCAACAATTATTAAATCAAATTTTTGCCGCAGTAGTAATAACCTAATTATGACATGAGTATTTACATCAGATTTATTCATGAAATACTTAGTTCTTGCAAGATTTAAATGTACAAATATTTGATAGGTAGTGATGTAGTTGTTCGAAATATTAAGAGGTGGTTGGATACAAATTTCACTTCAATTATTTAATTCTAATATTTATAACAATGAATAACATTTGGATTTGACCAAAACATAAATCAACATCAAATCATATGAAAAGTTAACAACACCATTCAATAATGCACAACATCAAACATAAGACACAAGAGTGTTTCATCAGCATCTAGGACTTACACCATACACATTTACATAGTAGACTTCAATATGGAGTAACTTAATCATCATTTATCAACAATAACAATTTGATTACCTCTGCAACAAATATTTTTCATAGTTGTAGCATTTCTACCAAGAATGATCAAAGTTCACTCAATCATGTATTAGGTCATAACATGCTTCTTAAAACAACAGATTAAGTAGCCCTAAAAACATGTATCATTTTTTCCTTGGGAAAACTCAAGCAAATGCTCAAGAACACCTTTTTCTGTCAAAATAGGCCTAGATATATACCAAAAATTTCTTACACAAACATTGCAATACTTCATAATAGAGGCCCTAAATCAGTCCTATCCTACTACCCAAGGAAACCATTTTTTTATACCTCCAAAATATGCTTGCACCAATGTAGACTCAGATTATATTTTCTCCTTAAAGTACTTCTTCAAAATTGAATGTACAAGCGCCTTGATAGCTTAGATTTATAACAGACCTTAAAACTTCACTCAAAACAAGGCTGCATCTTTTTTTGTGGCTCAATAACCCTTCTTTCTTGAAAAAAATTCAAGTTTTTGGTCTAAAATAGATTCAATTGTTCAATGGATCATTATTCACATAGCCATAAGGGAGCTCCAAAACAACTCAAAAATATCCCTTAAAGTTTTTCCAAAAAGGAGGGTAAAAAATATCACAAATTTCCTTAGAACATGGATGAACAAATATGCTCTAAAATGGATAGGAATCAACCTCTAAATATGTATCGGTAAGAAACCTATTGTGGCCATAATGCAGCCCTACTGCAACCATATTGAGGCCCTAACCCAACCTTGTTGTAGCCCTATTTAAACATGTTTTGTAGATTGCAGCTAACTCTGGGCTCAATGTTTAAGCTTATATATTGTGCATCCCATGCTATAATTAGAACTATTTTGTAGATGTTTCGTAAACTTCAAAAAATTTCATAAGACTATGATAATGTCTAACCAACTAGAGGGATTGAGAAAACGAAATTTATTCAAATTTGGCAGGAGATGGAGAAAATCAAGGTTCCATTTAAGCCTGGGAAACAATACCATCATAAAAGCAAAGAGTACAATGACTTTAAGTATGGGCAATCAGATGCATCGACATGAGATAAGAACTTCATTCCACATTAAGGAATTTTAAAGATTTAATAAAACAATTTTACTTGGAAAAAAATGTAATTTTATATATCATTGAGAATATGATTCAAAATTACAATACAAATGTTAGCAATCTTGCTTTATTATTTGTCCCTTTTCCCAACCCCATCTTGATGTTAGAATAGGTAACATTTTTATGTGGTTATTTAATGAACAATAAATGATGATCTCATGATGGCATATGAGTGAAATTGGCTCACACTTTCATGCACTTTTAATAAAAAATTAAGTAATCATGTATAACAAAATATTGTGTTTGAAGGTTCTTGAAGGTTTTAGAGATGAATAAAAGCATAAAACATTGGTGAGGTTGTGGAAGTGTTATAAAGAATTCCAAATGTCCTAGTTACAAAGTGCTGGAGGGGATGATGCAAATGTGTACGAGGAAATATATGTCAATTTGAATTTCTATTAACTATATTTCAACATGGTGGTTTTGAATTATTCATGGTAAAAAATTTGATCGGCTATTAATGCCAGATTACATTCCTTTCTAGAGAATTTCGTTGCTTATGTTTATGTTTTTTAGGAGATGAGATGATTACCTATATGCATATCTAAGGGGCCCATGCTTTTTATATGACAAGGGTTATTCATCTTTATACCTTAGGAAGGCTAAGGAATAATGGAATGGATCATAAGCATAGGGAAATGAAAATTTTGAATAACAATAGAGGAGGAGGGTGAGGAGTTGCTAATGAGTATAAAAACACATTTGAACATGACAAAATGTGTCTTGTCAATGAGGTGTGAGAACAATTTTTCAATCTTTTTATGAGGTCAGAAGGTACCTTCTAGAACTTCAAATAAAGAAGATTCATGCCTTCGGCCATTAGAAGTAAACTTTGTCTTGAATATGAAAAGATATGAAAAGATGAGAAATAAAACAACTATTTAACTTATTGATGAAACTATCAAACTAATCATTGATTGCTCCACCAATTGTAATTTTGTTATAATTTTAAATGGTATATAGTTCGTCTCTAACTTTATAGTGTGAGGGCTCATGACGGTGTGTTTAACTATTAATATGTCCTTAAAGATAAGTAATCATCTTCTAAGATCATGGTTAATAAGAAAATCTTATCGTGAATCACATTGCTTTGGAATGCGCAAGGAAAAAAATAAGGTTCAAACAAATAATAAACAACGTAGCTTTCACTCTAGTGGTGAGTGTGATTTTCATTAAATCATTAAATTTGTAGATTTGTAAAATACTAAATTAATACAATGTAAATCTACAACACGGTGTGTAAATCAGTAACTCTGCAAATTTGTAGAATAGTGAAAAAATAGATTATCAATCTGTAAAAAGAGTGTGAATCTGTAAATTTTCTAAATTTGCAATTTTGTTGTTTCTTGTGTTACACATCATTTAGTTTAGTAAAGTACATATTTTACATGCACTTTGACATGGTAAATGTTGTTGATTTCAGGAAATATGTTAGGTCAGTGTGATCAAAGTGATAATACACATCAAATAAATAGGGTAGTTGTTGTTCCAGTTGAAAAACAAAATGACACACAAGAAGTGTGTGGAGAAACCATTTGTGATATCTCGATGATGGAGGAAATCACTCACAATCAAATGGATATTCCATCCCTGATAAATGGTGTAGGATAGAATGGGGGAAACTGAGAAATTCTGTGGAAATTCTAGGGGAATTAGTTGAAATCCAAAGGAAGGAAACTAAAAATCTTGTACAACGTAGTGCCAATAAAAGAAGTATGAGACCAACAAAAAAGGAAAATTTTGTAGATTATCATAATGCAACATTGTATGAAAAATGGTGAAAGATATGAACTTGTCTAGAGAGGGCTAAATTCCAAGGCAGATATTCTCTCCAGAAAGTCTATTGGTGCGGAAAGATTAATATATTCAGATTATCCACATATATCATGTAATCAATATTCCATATGATATTATATGCAGTATATGAACTACTATATATTTATATTTTTTATTTTTGACTGTTGTAAGCCTTTTTTTGGTCAATTCCTTGAGATCACTACTTCGAATACATGTTGGATATGTATCGATTAAATGTAATTTTGTATCTTCTAATTATATAATTGTGCTTTCTTTTTTTTCAAGGAAGAAAATTGTGGAAACAAGATTTTTCTTTGCTTATAAGTAATAACTAGTATGGAAACATGATTACTCTCTAATTTTACTGTGTAAGTATTTTTTATTTTATAAATAACAAAGAACTATATATTTCTTATTGAAATAAAATTATGAAACAACCTTATGATAAAAAGTTAATTACATAAAAAATGCATTCTTTGCATAAACAAAAACAGTGTGTGTGTGTGTGTGTGTGTGTGTGTGTATTAAACACTGAAATGTATTTAGAGTAATAACATATACCAAGATTGTTGTCATAGACCTCTAGCTTGCTTGGGAGGTTTATGTAATCCCTCATCTTCACAAGAATATAATGTAGTACAATCTCTCTTGTCCTGTGTACACGCCTCTAGTTCTTTGGAAGGCACAACATATGCTTGTAATTTATCTTCCAACTCCTTCACTTTGTTTTTGTACTAATTCAAGTTTCTTTCCATTTTAATTTTTTCAGTAGTGTACTTATTCGAAAACTCCACATTATTCTTTTACTTTTTAAAGTGAGCTTTTTCTTTTTCTTCAATAGTATCCTTCACATATCTTAGCTAAGCTTTAACTTGGTGCAATTGAGCCTTAAGCTTTTGTGCTCATCAGATTCTAGTCCCTTCAAATATTTTATCTCACTTTGGCATCCCAAATGTTGTGTTGTGTGCTTGTCTAATATTTTTCTTTTAAGCTCCTTAATCTGCTTGTCCTTCTTAGTTAGCTTCTTCCTTAGTGATTCCTTTATTGTTGATGTATTGAACACATCAACTACAACATCCATTGTTGCATCGACTTTAAGTAACATATATTTCTCTCATAAGACCTATTCATACCTAAGAAAGGTATCTTTGAGTTTATTATCTTTAGCATTTACTACTTCAATAGCTTGATTAAAGCTTTTCTCCCATGCTCTAAATGAGCACTCAAACTTTAGAAAGGACTCAATTTTCTTACCACCTTTCAACTCTTCATCATCTTTTCAATATTATTCTCCATCATTTTAATCCTTTTCTCATAGTTTTCATTCTCCTACCCATGTTTAGTAACTTGTTCAATGATTTTTTTTTAAAGTCATCCTTTAAGGTATGCATATATTGTTCTTTCTCCTTCACTTCTTGCATAGGTCTTACTTCAAGTGGAATGAATGTCTTTAGAGGTGATATGTTAAAGACCATCAAACCTATTTTTAAGCTCATTTTTAATCCATTGCATCGTGGGTTCATATTTATTCTTTTCAGCCTTACACATTTTAGAAACATCATTAAGTTCCTTAATTCCATCATTTATAGCTTTACTTTCTTTAGATTTCAAATCTTCAATATGTATTTCATAACAATCTATAGATACCTTTTCCCTCTATTCATTGTCCACTATACATTTCTATAAGCCTATATCTTCCAACTTCATATGAAGAACTTGTTGATCCTTATTCATGCATATTTCACATCTGTTTTTTGAGGAAACATGGAGAACTTGTGGAGAAGATAGTGACTCTTTGTATTTCTCTATATCTGGTACTTATTGTGTGAGTTAAATAAGTTTCTTATCCTTATTCATGCACCGTTCAAAAATATTTGTACAAAAATCACCTTGACCCTCTAAAGGAGTAGAAATACCATCATTAATAGCTTCTTCATTAGTGCTGACAAATTCATATACCATATCTGCACCTTGGAATGTATTTAAGTGCACCAAAGTTGTAACAACAACTACTTCATCAAGGGTCACTAGATTGATGTCACTTCCCACATTTTCCATATTTTCCTCCAAAAAGTCTTTATGTATTTGTGAATTGGTAGTTGGAGCAACCCCTTCCACATTCTTCTCTAGAGAATGTTGAGGTATTTTTCCATTGCCTTCCTGCACTTTACACCTCCTATTGTATGTTCTCTTAGGACTCCTTGATTACACTGCATTGGATCGATATAAGTTAATATTTTTCTGTAATGTGCCAGGGTAGCTAAACTTGACCCTCTTTTGTTTACCTTCTTGCAATGAGTGGTGCAATTTCTAAGCCAGTAGAAAACGTACATCTATGACTAAGTCTTAAAGATAGTGTATGACCAACTTCATGCATTCATTGGAAATATATTCCTTGGGGTGATTCAAAATGGTCCTTAGGACAATATGAAGTAGGGTTCCATGTAATATTGGGAAAACATCTTGAATTTTTAAGCCATTTTTGGGAACAACTTTGTTTTCTTCATATTTTGTTGGTTACCTTATTATTTCTACCTTGGGGGATTTCAAGTGGTCCAATGTTTCTCCTCCCCTACATGGTATTTTAGTTTCTCTAGCAACCAAATTAGGGTCTAGATAAACCTTATGCCCAAAAATTACCACTTCCTTTGACTCGTTATCATAATTAAAAATAGTGCCATATATGTCTTTAATTCTGAAATTGAATTAGCCAAAAAGAAATTGATGCACTTTTGCTCTTCAGAGTATATAGACAATACATCTTGGCTACTTGCTTCTACCATTCCATTCATCAACTATCTTGGGAAACCTTTCATTGAGAAACTCTCAAGTTGGAAACATTGTTTGTCAGTTGATGGCAAGGTAGAGAATTCCCTTTTTTCGATGGTCGGGGATGTCTTTGAATCATATTTGAATGCATGTTGATGATCTAAATTAAGAATGCATGTTGAGATGCACATTAAGGATGGAAGTTGAGGTTGCATGTTAAAGATGCATTTTAAGGATGCACATTGAGGATGGAAGTTCAGGATGCATGTCGAGGACGCTAACAAAACGGGGTTTTAGACAATTATATGAATAGTAAACTTTATAGTATAAAATTTATATATAATAAAAATTATGTCATAAACTTTTATATAATAATCTTTATAATCAACATTTAATCTATGAAGAGTGCACTTTTAACAATTTTTACTATGATGGACATTTGGTGTAAAATGCAAGCCATAAGCATAAAAATGCATGCAGAGATTGTGTGATCATATTTGGAGGAATGATTTATTTAAACTTTTGCACAATTTGTAAGTCCCTCTGTCAAAATTCAAAAATAATGACTTAAGCTCTTGAATTCTTTTGCCAAGAACAAAGTACAAACATACACAACTTGGCCTAGAAAAATGTTTGTCGAAGATTGTACATATGTCATTCCTTGTAAAGTATGGGGATGATTAAATATGTATTTGTTACACAAACCGCTTTCGCATTCCCCGAATTCCATGTCAATTTCTTGTAATTGATTTAACAAAATGATAATTTTTTGGTTTTTAACCCAGTTTTACCCAGCTCAAAAAAAAATTGCTAGCCATACCCTCATTCGTCCTTATTTCTTACTGATTTTAGTTGCAAATCGTGTGTTCTACTATTTTCCACCTCATTATACACCTTTTTTTTCAATTTGGGCTAAAAAGATGCATGTTCAGAAAAAAATCACCTAAGGGTTATCTTGGATTCATGAAATGTCCACTTAGTTTAATAAAAATACAAGTCAGACCTTGTTAGGGAATAATTATAGTAAATGGATTTTGGAATAGGATAGGTACACATGTTGGCAAATAACATTCATATATTGATTTTTTATAACCTTCCCTCATATGCTCAGAGTGGATATATGAAAAGTGCACTTATAAGAATTTTTACTGTGATGGACATTTGGTGTAAAATTCAAGAAATAAACATACAAATACATGCAAAGATTTCATGATCATATTTGAATGAATGATTTATTAGCATTTGTGCACAATTTGTAAATATCTTGGTCAAAATTCAAAACTAATGACTATGTTCTTGAATTATTTTATAAAGAATAGTGTATAAATATACAAAACTCGGCTTAAAAACGTGCCTGCCATAGACTGTACAAATGAATTGAAAATAAGCCTATAGGGCTAAATACAGGTGTATTTATCACAAATAACTCTTTCACATTCCTAAAATTCTTTGTCTGTTTGCTACACTTGATTTGAAAATATAACATATTTCCAATATTTAAGCCAATTTTATCGAGCTATGAAAAATTCCTACCATACCCTCATTCTTGTCTCTTTCTTAGTGTTTTAGTTGGAATGGTGTGTTTTATTATTTTCCATCTCATTATACACCTGGTTTTTAAATTTGGCCTAAAAGGGTGTCTGTTGAACAAAAACACCTCAGTGTTGTCCTATATCTATGAGATGCCCCCTTACTTTAATAAAAATGAAATCCATCCCTTCTTATGAAATCCTTATCATAAATACCTAAATGTGAGTGAAGGTGGTGTCCTGGGCATACAAGGCCACATCCTCCTCCCATTTAATGGCCATGAATGAGGGGAGAGAGTGAGTGGGAGATTGGCACATGCCAACCTTGTAGCCGTTAGGTCACCATCCTTGTCTCAAATTATTGATTAAATGGAAGTATAGGATGCATGCAAAGGTGCACACTCAGGGTGGAATATCAGGATGCACGTCGAGCATGCCATCAAACTAGGTTTTTAGACATTTAATGAATACTAAACTTTATAGTATAAAATTTGTATAATAAATTTTTAGCTTTTTTTTTTTAATAAGCTTTACGTTATAAACTTTTATATAATAAGCTTTATAATCAGCATTCAATCTATGAAGAGTGCACTTTTAACAATGTTTACTATGATGGACATTTGGTATAAAATACAAGCCATAAACATACAAATTCATATATAGATTGCAGGATCATATTTGAATAAATGATTTATTTACACTTGTGCACAATTTGTAAGTCTCTCGGTCAAAATTCAAAACTAATGAATTAAGTTCTTGCATTATTTTGTCAAGAATATAATGCAAATGTATAAAAATGGGCTTAGAAAAATGTCTTCCGAACATTACAAAAATGTCATTAATTGGAAATAAGCCTATGGGGCTGAATACAAATATATTTTTGACAAAAGCCCCTTTTACATTCCTCAGATTATGTGCCAGTTTCTTGCAATTGATTTGAAAAAATGACCAAATTTGAGTTTTTAACCCAATTTTACCCAACTCCAAAAAATGTCACCATACCCTCTTTCTCGCTTCTTTCTAAATGATTTCAGCTGAAAATGGTGTGTTCTACTATTTTCCATCTCATTATACACATAGTTTTTCAAATTCGGCTAAAAAAGTGCCTCTTGAGCAAAAATACCTAATGATTCTCTTGTATTCATGAGATGCCTCCTTAGTTTAATAAAATTGCAAGTCATCCACTTTTATGAAATGATTATAATAAATGGATTTTGGAATAGAATAGATACACATACTTGGAAGGAACATTCCTCAGTTGATTTTTTATAACCTTACCTCATCTTCTCACAGAGGCTCTATGAAAAGTGCATTTTTAACAATTTTTACCACGATGGACATTTGGTGTAAAATTCAAGCCATAAACATACAAATTCATATAAATATTGTGGGATAGTATTTGAATGAATTATTATTAAGTTTTGTGAACAATTTGTAATTCTCTAGGTCAAAATTGAGAACTAATGACTATGTTCTTATTTTGTTCTATAAATAAAAATGTGTAAATATATACAAAACTAGGCTTAGAAAAATGTTTATCGTATACTTTATAAATGTAATTAATTGAAAATAATACTATGGGGATAAAGACTTATGTATTTGTCACGAAAACCTCTTTCACATTCCTCAATTTCTTTATTTGTTTCTTGCACTTGATTTGACAAAATAACATCTTGTTAGTATTTAAGTGTGTTTAACCCAACTAAAAAAATGTCTGCCATAACCTCATTCTTGCTTATTTATAAGTGATTTTAGTTGAAAATTGTGTGTTCTACTATTTTCCACCTCATTATAAACTACGTGTTTCAATTTTGGCTAAAAGGGTGATTGTTGAGCAAAAACACCTCATGGTTTCCCCATATTTATGAGATGTCCCCTTAGTTTAATAAATATGAAAGCCAACTCCTTTTATGAAATGCTTATAGAAAATTCCCAGATGCGGATGAAGGTGAGGTGTGGGCATACAAGACCACATCCAACCCCCATTTAATGGGGATGAATGAGGGGAGAGATGTAGTACCATGCTAGAACATGTCAACCCTGCAACTATTTAGTTCCATGTCCTTGTCTCATATGGTCATTCAAACAGGTGTCCTTCCTATTGGGAATAAGATAGGTACACATATTGGGAAAGAAAATTCTTTTGTTTATTTTTTATAACCTTCCTTCATCACCTCAAAATGATTCTATGAAAAGTGCACTTTTAACATTTTTTTACTTTGATGGAAATTTAGTGTAAAATGAAATACATAATTATTTATATTTATGCATAATTTGTAAGTCTATTGGTCAAATTCAAAATAAATATCTAACTTCTTGAATTGTTTTGTAAATAACAATGTATGAATATATAAAATTGGACTTAGAAAAATGTAGTGTGAATGTCGTCAATAATTTAAAAAAGATTTGTTCTAAACAAAATAATGAACAATTTTTAGGATAGTTAGGAGACATAATAGTTGTATCTTCTCAACATCCTATAGGCTATCAAATCTATAATTTATTTCAAACTAGAGAATTTTCTATTGGAAAAGAAAAATCATCAGTAACATAAATGACTATACGAAAGCATATATATCATGTAAAAAGAGATTCACCATAGATATTATACAACATGTCGTCATACATAATTCACCATATATTTACATCCCCAAATGGGGCACACCAATGATCCTCCCCAGTTCATAATCAATGGATAGGATCCCATACGTCATAACGCAAATGATTGTATACAAAAAATTGCCTTACATAGTTCACCATATTGATAAGTCTAACATTTATATATCCAAATGCGGTGCACCAATACTCATCCCTGATCCATAACAATGATGGACATGATCCTATTGGTGTGAATCCCATGAAAAGTGCATCTACACACAAAGTTGTAGGCTATTACAAAATAGTGAAATCTAAATGTTCGACCCACTCTCCGTTTATTAGGAGGTTTACTATCATTGCTTGAGCTTGAAGATGGTTAATATCTATCAAGAAAGGTTGGACATGTATAGAAAACAACATCCTTAAGATCAATGTCTCCATATATGGTAAACTCTAGTAAATTATTTTTATTCACAATCTCAGGAGGTACAAAATGCATTTCAATCAACTCAAAAGTAACCATGAAACTTTCATTTGAACAAGGAATTTCCACATATGATCCATTGTGTTTCATCTTCTACGAACTTATGTGGTTTAAAATTTTGTAGGAAAGAATACGAATGTTATGACGATGGATTCAATGTGGTTGCAATACTCCAACATATGAAATGAATTCTAACTTCCATATACTGCAGAGGAAACTAATCTAGCACTTACAACTTCATCATCACCTTTGTTGCAAAAAGTTGGAAATTTGTGTGGTCATCATATTTCATATAAATTAATCGACAAAAGAAATACTCTCCATTTTAAGTACAAGTGCCCCACCTTCTGATAGAGCTCACAATAAAGAAAACATTGACAATGCCTATAATAAGAATAAAGATAACATTAGACATTGTTAAAACAAAGTTAAACCATTGGGAGATGCCTTGATAGATCCGAGTCAAGTTACTTTCTATTACTTTTGGAACAAAGATACATTTCTATATAAAAATGTTGTAATATAAATATTAGATATTGTAATATAAATTTCAATATTTCTTATTGTAATTCCAAAAAAGAATTCCTCAACTATGTCTGAAAGTTTTGAGCATTTTTATAAAGTAGCAAATTAAAATTTCAGTTCAATACCACTCAAGGACTAATAGATACTATAAATAAACTTTTTTGGTATCAAATGAAAATGTGAATTAAAGAGATGCACATGTATGTTGACCATCAATGATTTCAGGTGGTATCAATAATCATTGTGTTATAGGGAACACCTTATGTGCACAGAAATTCACACCTTTGGGAATATGATGGCCTCTACCCATAACGTCCACATGATTTTAAAATATTATTACCCAAAAAAAGTTCCACCAGTCTTCATATCCACTAAACAATTCAAAACTTGCACAAGATATGGATTTTTAAATGACTATTCTTCAGACATTCTAGGCAAACTTCCATAATAAATATGGACATACATGATTACCTTTATCATAAAATTAAATGGTTTTGTGTTTCGTACCATAATTCCACCCATTCGTATGAATTTATTTTTTCCAATCTTGATAAAATGACCATCTCCCAATAAGGGAGTCACATTTAAAATCGATCACATGAAATATCATCGCTTGCCATGACTGCAGTGCACTTTTTTGTGTGGTATTCGTCTCACCCACTAAAATATAATTGTGATTTTATTTCAGAAAATGAAGGATGGTGCAACATAAGCTTGCCACTCTCATCTACATACACCATTTGAATAGGAAAAACATCATCCATACTACATGTCCATATGCCAATGGTACCAACAATGTAAAAAATTGGATCATTACCACAAGGATCCAGGTAGATAATGATCTCTTCTAAATAAGTTTCTCGTTTAATAAGACAAATTGTATCAAACATTGGAGCATTTCCCCTAATAGACTGTATATATGAGTGACATCAAAGTTCATAAGGTTTTCCTATATTATTAAGCTTGAACTGGACATCATTACCGTTGGACTCTACTTCATCATTACTCCAAGAATCATTTTTAGTAATCTTAGATAATCTCTATGACTTTTTTCGTTGTATGGTAAATTGTTGTTTCACTTGTCCTTGTTTTTCTCATTTAGCATCTTCTTCGACAAGTATTCGAAATGCTTCTTCCACAACATTTGGAGGCAATGATTTTCATTCTTTATCTGGAAATGGACTAGAGCTTGTACTAAACATGATTGAGTCTATAAAAGGCTGTAATATGTGGTAATGAAAATATGTCAAAATGGCCTACACAGGTTACACATGAGATCTCTGAATTGGAAACCAACAATGGGTAAAGAAACAAATTTCTTTATACATGATACAAATGATATACAAACCCTTAATATAATCTTCAATTTCATTTCTCCTTGCGTTAGATGCAATTTCTACATAAAATAAATTGAGTCCTAAAAGCAATTAAATATAAGCAATGTGGTTAAAGAGAAAAAAGCACAATGTAATTTTTAAAAAAATGTAATGGATATTTTTCAGTGGTTTTGTTCAACAAACTCAAATAAAGGTCACGGAATCCTGAATAGAAGCATAACACAAAAATCATCATTCTGTAAATAAATTTAAATGTCTCTTTCCATTGATTGTCATCATCTTGCAATCCCTTTTGGTTTGATCTATAATCACATCCAATATTAGATTTGTCTCTAGTTTGGTTTGTTCATAGGAGCTCAACCAAGGCAACAAACCTATAGAATCCAATATGGTTTTATAAATTGTTTTGATTCCTAAAAGATTTCTCCATAAAATATATCTAGTATGGTAAGAAAAAATTGCACAATGGAAATTAAAAAAGAAATGTAACAAAGATTCTCGAGTGGTTTTCTTCAACAAACCTAGATGAAGGTCACAAAAATATGAAACAAAAACATATATAAAACAAACAAACAAAAATCATTCTTCTAATAAATTGAAATCTCTTACTAGTGACTCCCATCATTTTTCAATCCTTCTGGTTCGGTTTGGAATCACATCAGATATGGTTTGATTTGGAATGGTGTCTTAAATTCAGCTAGGGATATTGTGAGGCAAGTCAGAAAAGCAGGATGAGAGCAAGGAATATTAATGACTGAATATCACTTGGGTAAGTCAAAATGAAAAGAAAAATGACCCACCAAACAAAAATTCAAATTTTCTAGTTAACCTCACATCATTATACATGCAAAGCACACTAGTTAATTCGACATTGTAAATCATGTAGCCAATAAATATTTCTAGTGGGATGATGAGTTTGACTAATTTTGAGATTAATGCCCTGATTACCAATTAATTAATTTTTAATATTTTTCTTATTTAAGATACATTTCGAATTAGTTAAATTCTTATGTAATCATACCATGGTTATGAAGACTCCAGGTGGGAGTCTGAAGTACCATACCAAAAAGAAGAGGGTAAAACCATGCCAAAGAAGGATGGAACCATGATTGTGGACCCCCCTGCTTATGTCATCAGGTTACCCCTGCAAGTCATTGGACTCCACCGAGAACCCTACATCATTCTATTGAAAGAATGGAACCCTAAATGAAATTGTGTGTATGGAATCCCCACCTCCTTGGTCGAGATCATAGGGGGAGGTGCCCCATAGTCCACCTTAGATGTGAATTTGCATGTTTGATCGAGGATATCGATTTGAGAGGGTGGATGCAATATGGGACTTACTATTTAAACTTGGGTTGGTTCATGTGATCATGGCCAATAAATGTGAAGCATGAGTGCTTAGTCATGATTTTTTGGTCAAATAATTTAAACTGCTGTGATGGTTAGAACAAAAGGAGAGCAGGGTATTTGTGTCAGTATAGTAGTCGAGGAGATCAGGTTTTGGAGGAGTAGTTTTACTATGTGTTATTCTGGCTAGTGTTTGGAGTATTATAAGCATGGGGTTTTGGGCGGCTGTGTGCCCATTTCTATCACATCTTGTTGGCTCTTAACCCCCAAGTTCAAGAATAGAACTAGCAAGGGTTCAATTTTATCAAACCTTAGAATTAGTCTTCATCAAGTAGTGCGAGATAAGGGAAATATTTCTTATTGTTTAGAAAAGAAGAGAATAAGATAAGTTCTTGAGAGATAGGTGAGAAAAGTGCAACAACTAGAGGAGAAGAGAAAGCTCGAGAGGTTCTAGAGGAGGTGAAACTATACTACCAAAAGGTTGATCCTAAAGGAGAGAAATTTGGTAAGGTGTCTTGTGGAGGCTTGGTTGAAACTCATTGTTGAGTCTGAGCAAAAGCTCAGTGATACAAGATGAGAAAGATGTTGAGAAATCAATAGGGCTAACTTAGGATGATTTCTCTTATACTTGATAATTTCTTGTGATGTATTTTTTTTATTTTTCTTGATTATTAGCTTATTCTCTTATTATTAAGTGTCTCTTATAATCAAACAACTACCAAAACCATGAAGACCAATACTACACAAGAACACAAGATGTAGGCAGCAAACCAGGGCCAAAACCTCTCCACTTGAGTGGACAACCCGAAAATCTCTTCTCTTCTTATAGATTATTCAAATGATGAATTCCAAGAGCTATAGATCAAGACCAATACCCTGCCAATACCAAGATATACATTCTTGATTATGTGCTTCTTATATTTAATTCAAAGCGAGTCAAATCTCCTCCAACTGCACAATTTTGACACCCAGCTACATAATTTCAGCCTCTACTGCAGCTTTGAAATTTTCACCACCTACAATAGTTGTTCCTTCCACATGTGTGTATGAATTTAGGGCTTCCAAGGATTCTTTGATCCTCCCCTTGGGTTGCTTCTCCTTCTAGGGCTAGTAGGTGACCCAAAAATTCCTTTCTTCGAACTTCCTTTTGCAACTTGAAAAATTTGACTTTGTAGCTGCAAAACCCTAGTCTTATCTTCACACGTAGCAAAGAGAGGAGAGAGGGGGGGGGGGTGGGGGGGGGGGGGGGAGAGAGAGGAGAGAGAAATAAACTAACTTTCATCCTCATCCTTCTATCTCTTTTCACCTTCCTTTCTTCTACCTCTTCTTCGCTTAAATGATGATAGTTGATGGAGTGTCTACAGGAGGTTGAGTTCCCTCCTATATATAGGCTTCCAAGGAGGAAGACATGCCCTAATGAAGGCAACTTATTACATTCCAGGCTGAATTAGTCTTGTAGGGGTATTTTGACACTTTAAATACAAAACTAATTCTTTTGACATGTTAAAATATTCCCGATGGGGTCTTCATATGACAATTACTGTATTGACTTCATGACTCTATGAAAATCCCTAGAAGCACTCAATGGGTGCTTGACCTCTATATAAAATACCTTGAGCATGAAACCCATACTACAAATAATAATAATATTAATAATAATAGTATTTTTTCTTTCTTTTTACAATATACAAGAATCAAGAGTACATTTCATATTTATGAATACCGAACCTAGTTACATATTTCAACAAAAGAAGACAAAGATTGAAGATTAGGAGGTGCAACAATGACAACACGTTATCATGAGGTCACAAATTTTTTTTTTCATTAGAGTTGATGCAAGAGCATCAACCTCCCAAATCATATATGATATTCAAAAGCCTCTAGAAGTTGCATTGTTATCAGAGGACATGGTTTCCTCGAATTGTGTATATTATAAATAATATATGGAAGCCTCTAGAAGGTGTGTCATAGAAAGAGGGTGTGATTCCCTCATATTTTGCAAAATGATAGGGTTTTCTCTTTTTCTAGTACTTATATACAACCTGTGAGTGTGCCTAAAAAATAGGGGGCTAATACAATGTAGATCAAGCTGAGAGGGAAGTTAGGCCCTAAGAGGCATAGTATGTAACCAAGCTTATTTTGAATATATGTATCACGCGTGTTGTGAATCTGCCAATGTTTATTTTTTGCATACAACCCTTGCCTAATTTTCCTATTTACCATGTTTTGTTTGCAATCTTTGGTTTTCAATTGAATAAACCCTAATCCATGGGAGTTGAGAGTCCTTTGTAAGCTATGGTTGCCAAATGAGAGGGAGAGATGGCACAGAGGCTAATGTATCACAAGTGCCACAACTATGCAATGAAATCTAAGTAGACCAAGGTTCTGTAGATTCTAGGTGGGAGGTTGATGTGCCAAATCACAAAGAAGAGGACAAAACCATGTCAAAGGAGGGTAGAAAAATGATTGTGGACCCCTTACTTATGTCACGGGGGTTCCCCCCACATATGTTGTTGGATTCCACAAAGAAATATCCATTGCTTGATTGAGAGAATGGAACCTTGAAGGGACTTGGGTGTGACCCCCCCCCCAATCAGTTGACACCACAAGGGGATCCCCCGTGCAATCTAACTTAGCCATAGATTCACATGTTTAATCGAGGCTATTGATTTGAGAGGGCCCAAGCCCCACATGGCGAGGGACTTATGCATGTTTGAACATCGGCTGGCTTTTGCGATCATGGTTGTTGGATATGAAGTGTGACCTCCTATTCACGAGTTAGCGGCCACATAAGTTCACCCTTCGTGAGGGTTGGAACAGAAGGAGAGTGGGGTCTTTGCATCAGTATAGAAGTTGAGGTGGTCGGGTTCCATAGTAGTGACAATCATGTGCGTTGTTCTAGACAATGTTTGGAACATTAGAAGCATGGGGATGTCAAGGGATGGGGGGGTGTGTGAGCCCATTACTATGAAATTTCATGGGCCCATAACCCGCAGGTTTAGGAATTGAACCAATAAGGGTTCAATTTTATCGGACCCTAGAATAGACCTTCATGTTCACTTGATTGTTATGTATGGCTGACTTGTGATCCAGTTTGTGTGGTGCCTTTGGAAATGTATTCAATTGATGTGATATTTTCCATTTCACTTTGCAATTAGATGAATTGTGTGTTCTCAAATGTAATCTAATTTCATCTCCATAAGTGAAGGAGTTATTTGATTTTCACTACACAGATTGACAGGTGTGTTTTAAAATGGCTAGTGGACAACATTTTGGGTATTTATCATTAAGAAATTTTAAATAATTTTTGGGAGGAGGGGCTATGGTATATTACCATTCAATAGGATTTGGTATTTTCTTTAGAGACACCAATTTTCCCTAGTATCCCTTTGTTGTTGAGCTCAAAGCATTCATTTATTCTCTAAACTTAGGATTCTAGAATAACACTATGCTAAATGGATAATAGGAGAGACATGCAACCTTTCATTGGAATTTATTTGCTATAAGAAACAAGGTATATAATTGCATCAAAGGAATTAGTTATTTTTCGTCATTCTAAAGTGTTTAAGATAGTTCTTCACAAACTACGTTGTTAGAATTTATAGTTTCTTTCATTGGAAAATTCATCTTCAAGGTAGTGACTTTTTCTTCCATTTTGGGCTTCAATTTCTTATAAGTCTTACATTAAACAATTTTATAAAATAATATGATAGCATTAATTGGAATAAGGAGCATTTACGGAAGGATGGAAGTCTTCATGTCAATGATATTCAAATGCACTAGGGAATTCTAGAAAATGGTTAATTATAGGCTACATAATTCTATCATGATTGTGTGCAAAATGAGAATTGCCTTATGACTACCATATCCATGGATCTCTTTCCTTATACTTTACTGTTGTTGTCTTCTTATTCTACTATTGATCAAAAATTACATTGTTTTGAAAATGTTGTAGTTGGTAACAACCTAGGGTACAATGAAACTATGTGAAACAACTCCCAAGATTTGTGTGTGACAATGTGGATGAGGTATGTTGAGTTTCCAATATAGGGGTACAAGGATGGA
Source organism: Pinus taeda (assembly GCA_000404065.3). Taxonomy (NCBI): domain Eukaryota; kingdom Viridiplantae; phylum Streptophyta; class Pinopsida; order Pinales; family Pinaceae; genus Pinus; species Pinus taeda. The sequence goes on along the minus strand of APFE031678318.1, from coordinate 202,523 downwards.
ATTTGACGGATAAGTTATGCATCATGGGGTGAATTTCCTATCAAATACAACAAAAACTTTTCCCTATTTGTCAACATTTTTTGTTAAAATGATTAAAACTTGCACTAGAGTTGCACAAAATGTCAAATTTGACAGGAGTTTCAGATTTGAAATTCCTAACTAGAAGGGTAAAAGGTATGTTTTTTTTCCTTCCTTCAATCCCAAAGGAATGGAGGCCGAAAGCAATCTCTAAATGAATATGCAACACCATTAATGTCTAGATCGCACTCCTTTATCTTGATTACCATATAATACTTTCTCATCATATATAAAATTTGGGAAAATCATCTTAGTCTGGATAGGATGTTTCAAAGAGTTTTTCCTATCCATAAATTGATCAATAACTTTGACAAAATCAATAGAGTTTCCTGCCCCTTCATTATATCAACTTTACATCTCCAACCCATGCCATCTCACACATATTTTTATACATTTATCTTCATAATCACCTCCACATTAGGCATCACCTTATCATGATGTGAAATGTATATTTTGTATTACTATATAAACGTTTTACTAATCAAATTTGAAAAGTTCATCTTAATCTTTTCATGATAAAAAGTTTAGAAAAATTTAAATTTAAATTAATTACATATTTAATAAAAAATTAAATAAAATACATTTATGAAAAGTTCATCTTAATCCTTTCCTGATAAAAGGTTTTAGAAAAAATCAAATTTAAATTAATTACATATTTAAGCAAAAATAAAATAAAATTCATTTATCTTCATGATCACCTCCACATTAAGCATCACCTTATCATCATGTGAAAGGTATATTTTGTATCACTATATGACGTTGTACTAATCAAATTTGAAATGTTCATCTTAATCCTTTCATTATAAAAGGTTTAGAAAAAATTAAATTTAAATTAATTATATATTTGATAAAAAATTAGATAAAATATTTTTACTTGGAAGGTGTTCCTCTGTGGATTTTGGCTGGACAGACGTAGCCCATAAGATTCTTTATAGTCAATAAAATTATTCAATTTTGATCGTCCTTTATCAAATCACCTTTTACCACGTATCACTCTAATCGCGCGGCTGGGTTATATATTGCAAGAAACCTCTTCGGCATCATGGACATGTGAAATGGCCTGACGAAGCAATCTCTGCGATTTTCTGACTTGACAGATCACCATGGCTACGAGATCTTCTTCAGACATCGTGTTGAGCACATTCTCCATACATATATACCATGGTGATGACAGATCCACTCATATAAACAACTACGACAAGGTTGCTCACTAACAAAAGCTCCCGGGTCTTATTTTTCGGTCAGCGTAGAGTCCCTGACCACGTCCGTCTCGGTCATTTTGTTCTCCGCACAGCCCACGAAATCGACTACTTCCAGAGGAGAAGATGTCATACTTTCCACTGAGGCTCTTGCAGTTCAATTAAGGAGACGAGGAATGATTATATTAAGGCTCAAATCCTGGTATTGTCATACCCAACAACCAGCCATACGAATACAATGCTGCAATTCTCCAAGAACATCGCCTCCAGAGGTTTACTCGTCATGTTCGTCACTTTTAGCTAAAATCATGACAAAATAATTCAAGCCACGGAATATTTTCAACAACTTAAGCTCCCCCATATAATTCGAGAGCATTTAAGACAACCTTCAAGACTATACTCTCGACTCAAACATCAGCCACGTTGTTTTCCATTATATGAACAACACCATTGATGGTTCGGGATTGGAGCAGCTGATCCAGCGACTGACTGCCAATGGGAATGGTCCTCCCATAGGCTCTATTTTTTATAATCCGTTTATTCCATGGGTTCGACAAGATGCAAAGAAGATGGATATTCCTCATGCTTTGTTCTAGACGCAATTGGAATTAAAGGTCAGAGAGCCTAAGTGTTGAGATTCCCGGCCTTCCTGAACTGAAATTTGGGGATTTACCTTCGCCATTTAGAGATATGGAAACAAGACTGTAAATTTATCTAGAATTGGTCTCCCCTTTCGGAGCATAGGCCCTTGCATTTCATTGGATTTTCTGGATGGATGATATCCCCATGACGCACGGATCGACACAGATCCTAGGCAAGCAGTGGACCGCATACAAGTGTGAGAGTGGTTGGACAAGAAGCCCTCATTGCCAATAGTATTCATTTCGTTTGGCAGTATAACCGTTATAAGCGCACAACAAATCTATGAATTAGAGTTGGGGATTCATTCCAATGATCATATTTTCTTGTGGGTCATTCACCCTCCTCCGGGCCATGAAGACATTGGGGAATTTTTTTTCGGCATAACTTATGGAAGCAACCAAAGGGCAGAGTTTGGTGGTGAATAGGTGCGTTCAGCTGGACGTGTTGTCTCACACGTCGGCGGCCGCTTTTATGAGCCACTTGTGGGTTGAACTCAACACTGGAGACTCTGAGCCCGGGTTCCCGTAGGAGGGATTTAAATAAGTCGATCAAAAAAATAGGTGGAAGTGAATTGTACAGTTCTTCCATTTTCTCTTTTCTATTTTTTTTCTCTTTGATTTTTTCTGCTTAACTTTCAACTTGATCTATTTTCTTCGTCAGATTTCTTATTGGCCAAATCTATATTAAAAAATAAAATTATTAAATCACAATTAACTAAAACTAAACTATACTCTTCATAGTGGTGATGCGTCACTTTTCCCAGTTCCTTCCTAACGTAAACGCCATATTCTTCTATCTTACTTTCAAACAAAAGTTGCTTCCCTCTAATTGGACAATGGAAAAGCTTGTTGCGATGTGACATTGTGACGGAAACTGGATTGTCATGGCAACCACAGATGGGGAAAGTAATTTCTATATGTTTCTTAAATTTGTATAATTTAATGTTTTATAAATTGTATTTATATTTTTAATTTCGAAAATAATATAACTTGTTATTTATTTCTCATTAAATGAATAAATAAATAATGAAAAGATTTTTTGGAAAAAACAATTTCAAAGAGGATTTATGCCGTCTTAGCATTTGCCTTAGTAAAACTGAAAAATAGAGCAAATCAGTGACAAAGTATACCAGAACATCTAATTGAAAATGTAATAAATAGCTTTTACCATTTTTCTTTTAAATTTGGATGGAGCTCAATCTTGATTTTTATATAATATTTATTCTATTACAAATAAGAGTTTTTACATTCACTCGTTTAACTTTTCAAGATGAACTTCCTAAATCTTCTATTCCTTCGGTGTACCTTTTGCACCTTTAGGGGCAATTGCTAGTATATTTTCAATTAAATTTATATAGAATTATTGTGGTTCCATATCTTAAGTTTCTGATTCTTTTCAAAGCCCAAGTGCAATCAATCATCAAACCACCACATAACATCAATGCAAAATTACTTAACTCACTTAAACACTTAAAGTACACTACTCTATACAATATTAAAACAAAAAATACAAAGAAAATGAGTTCACTTGAATAATCTTTGGCTAATACAATGAGAGAGAAAGAAATTAAATAAAATTTTACAATATTTAGATTGTCAAATGCATGCAAACACAATTAAAAGGAAAGTATGCATTGATATTGTTGTTATTGTTGCTACATACAATGATGCCTCTACTTCTTCTCCGGTATTATTGTGGATGTTACATATAAAATCTTAATATTTTCCATGGTATACTCAACTAGTAAAAATGACCTTATATTACAAGAACCTAGTTCAAGAACACAAAAATTTATCAATATTTTAATGTCATTAATTGGACATGGCATATCTAAAAAATAGGAAAATTCCTCATACAAATTTTCTAGTTGCTTTACTCATCTTAATATTGAATCTAGAGCTGTGTGTTTGACCCTTACTTACAAATTTGAGGCACAAAAACCTATAGGAAGGTTGAGCTTCATCAAGATCGTGTTGTAATGACCACAAAGATAGCATGCAATAAAGAAGGCCACATTAGATATTTTACTTTTGTCTTCCCCTTGGTTCTAAGATTTTCCTAGTAGGGATTAGTGTTAAAGAAAGTCAATAGGTTGGTTTAGAGACCCATATTTAAACCCACAATATTAGGCTAGTTTTAAATATCCACATTTTAAAACTACACTACCCCACCCTAGTCCCTAAGGTGAACACACTTAATTTTAAACTAAAATTTTCGTGTGAAACCTCTATAAGCAAGGTTGGCATCTTTTACATGTAAATTCACACCATGGGACATCTTTGACTCTCCTCAAACCCTAATACCTTTGGAAAGTTGTATAGGTAGAGCCCTCAAAGTTTATATGAGACTAGCTAGACATAACTTAATAATAATGCATTGGCTCATATATTGCTACAAATACGGAAGATGACTTCATGTGTATAGAGAGTTCTACATATCATCGCATGTGAAATGTATGATTATAAGCTATGTCACAACTACTGTCAAATGATTTATTAGATACATGGGGATTTCACCTCATTGGCCAATATATTACCACTTTCATTTGTAAAGGAGGTTTTAAAATTGTGAAAAATAAAGTCAATATATTATAAGTATTGGGAGGGATGTGGGGTACCAGGCATTATAGCTATTTGGGGAATATAAAAGAGAATTTCTATAATAAAAAAAAAGTGTGGGGTAAATGGATCATTTCATTAATAATAAAAGGTTACATATAGCTTGGATTTCCACAAGAGGACTAAAATCTAGGAGATTGTTGAGACCAACAATTTTCCTATCAATAACAGACAACCAAAACATGATTATGATAATCATGAATACATATAAAACTCCTTGAAGATTCAAGATTTCAAAGGGGGAAATGCGTTTGACATTGGCATGATTTTCCCCAAGTTAACTAATTTTTCATTGTCTTCTGTTATAAATGTTGTATTGATCTTGTGGCCTCGTTTTTTGACTTCATTGCCTTTCATAGAGACCACCTTGAAATCCTTTATTTGAACCCCAATAATTGTATGTGAAGAACACAAGCCTGGATGGTTTCTTTCCTTGCTTCTAAGATAGGTGTTGTACATAATCTATCATGATGATCTTGTATGTCCTTCATATCTTTTCCATGTCATTCTTCTGCAAGGGAAACGTGGGTCATCTAGATCCATATCTTCTGGTAGGGCTTCTACTTCAACGTCTTCTAAAAGGTAGATAACCATTTCTTATGGTGATTGATTTTCCTAGTTCTCTTTAAGAGACTTTTACACGACTTTTGTAGGATTTGATAAAGGGTTATGGGATTTTCATTCTAATAATTACATGCTTGATTTTATGGTGTCTTTTTTTTTTAACTTCTTTGAAGAGGAGAGAGACTTGAACCTATTTCTATATCTTGGGATCTGGTCAAGAATTGAGGTATCCCAAGGACTCAATTTTCTTCTCCTTTGAGGGACTTTTCTCAGATCATCATGCTCTTGCTGGGAAGTGTGTTGTTCAAGCAATTCCTTGGTATTCATTAGATTGTCCCTAATAATATGCTTGTATTTTTTATATTGTTTGCATCTGAGGGGGACATGTTCATAATCTAAAGATTGCTTCCAAACACTATCCTGATAATAAATATCTATGGATGTTGGAAGAGGTTGGGAGATATTCAAGTAAACACATATCCAAGCATATGGTGTGTACCTACCTCTCATAGTATCCTCTAATAATTTGACAAAGTTGTAAATGGAATTATTGATGCATTCAAGTATTTCCTCCTCCCAATATTCCTTGGGAATATAAAAGAGATGAACCCACACTGGGGCAACAAGGAAATATTCCTTTTCTAGATTATACTACTCCTCCCAAAATCACATGAAAAGCCCTACGTTGTTCAAAAGATATTGTTCTCCTTTTAAAAACCCTTAATCTATCTTCCGAGTTGAAGAAAATGACTGTGTAGAATGCTTTTTCCCATAACTCTAATTCTATTTGACCTTAGAGGTTTCCATTTAGTTCATATTCACCTCATCAAAGACCTTTTATAGGGCCATAATCTAATGATTGTGTAGATCAGAGCATGATCCTGTGGATATTGGACAATTCTTTGTTCTTGTGAGATTTAACCTCATATTTTGGAAATTAGATTGCTTTTAGCATGCAACACCTTGGTTTCTAACATTCCATGATGCACCCAATGGATGTTTTGCTACAAAACCAGAAACCCCACTTCGCCCAACTCCTTAGATGTCAAAGATGAGGAGATTGAAGGGGAATACCAGTAGATCCAAAATCATTATAAAATCCTAATACATGAGGTAGAGCCCTCTCTCATAGAGCCAAGCATACACGACTATGTAAAAGATACCCTAAAATTTGCAAAGCATAGTAATACTCATAACAAAAAAAATATTTAAAAATAAAAATAAATAGCTAATATGTATTAAAAATAGGGTTTATTTTTATTATAAAGTTGTATTGAGGAAGGGGGAGGGGTTTTAACATAAGGATTTCGGAAGTTTTTATCAATATCTAGTAAATTCGAAGTATTCTTTAATATCCCACAAAAATACTGACAAATATTGATTGAGTGGAGTCCCATTGAATGTACTTTTACTATGGTAAATGTATAAATAAAAGAAGCTAAGATAAAAGACTATTATTCATTTTTCTTATCACCATAATCCTATCTTCAAAACTTATATGAATATTTTTTTCCATATCTTGGGATCCCTAAATGCCACGTTCATTACTCTCATTTCCAAAGTGTCACATCGATCCAACCTTGTAGATTACATACTGAAATCATTATGTAATACAATGTATAAATTGATTTCTAAAATCATTTCCAACCATATCAAAGAAAAATTATCCAAACACATCACTTTACAGAAATTTGGTTTCTTGGACAATAGATACATTCAAGATGTGGTGGCCACTACTCAAGAATGTTTACATTATATCGAAACTCATCATCATAATGTATGTCTTATGAGGATATATATAGTAAAATCATATGACAACGTGGACAGGGAATTATTGTGGATGATTATTCACAAGACTGGATTCAAAGTAAAGACGGTAGACTGGATTATGGCATGCATTGCATTAGTGAATTACAATATCATTATTAATTGGATACTGACTTATCTCTTTATGGTGTCCAGATGGCTTACATAGGGATGTACATTATCTCCCTTCTTGTTGTTTTTCTATAGATGGTCTAGGTAGATGTATAAATGAAGCTAGAATAAAGGGCGACATTATTGGATACACGATCACAAAGAATATTCAAGTTACACATATAATGTTTCTTGATGACGTACTTTTTATTCAGCCTATCTCTATCCAGGATTGGAAAGCCTTTCATCAAATTCATACATGTTTCATAATTACATCACGCCTTTATATGAATAAAGGTAAATCTATGCTCATTTCAGTGATGAAGGAGGAGGGGATTATTAAATGAATAACAAACATCTTTGAGGTGGCTTAGATCGATATGGAGTGACACTTTAAATACTTCGGTTTCATAATTGAACCAAATAATTAAGCAATTATGCAATTAATGATTGGGAATGACTTATAAGCAGATTTGAACAAAAGATGTGTATATGGTCAAATAAATGGCTTACAATAAGTGGGAGGTTGCTCATATTTAAATCGGTCCTACAAAATATTTTTGTATATTGGATGCACTTATAGTACCTGCAAATGACATTTTAAAAATAATTGACTCCATATTTCCTAGGTTCTTATGAGTTGGACCTGGTCTCTACAAAAAATTCCATTTAGTCAGTCTAGATACCCTCTCTAGGAATAAAAGGAATGATGACTAGGGAATAAAGGAGACTATGAGATTCAATAATGCCTTTATGAAATAAAAAAAACATGGAGAACATTAGAAGAATTTAAAGGAATTTGGGAAGAAGTCATTAAAGAAAAATAATGAAAAATAAATAGGTTGAGAAATGGATAGAGAAGGGGGCTACATAACTAAAGGGAGCATCGTACATTTGGAGAAGTATGATGAGAAACAAACATCGGCTTCTTGTGAATTTGAGATGGGAGGTCGGAAGGGGGAATGAAATTAAATCAGTTTCAATGCCATAAAAAGAATGTAGAACATACATCCTCTATCTGTGTCTCTCCTTGAATTTTTACATGACAAAGAATTTTCTATATGAATCAAGTATGTGTCAATAAAGTCTCTTCTACTATTACAGGTCTATGGATCAACACTCTTGATCTTAGAATGTTGTTGGCTCTAACAATGGAATGGTCCTTGTACACTTCTCATTTATGTCAAAACTTATGTGAAGATTTGTTTTCCATATCTCAAGATCCCTAAATGCCATGTTCATTTCTCTCATTTCCAAAGTGTCACATCCATCCATCTTTGTAGATTACAAACCAAATTCGTTATATAATACAGTGTATAAATTGATTTCTAAAATTATTTCCAACTGGATCAAAGAAAAATTATCCAAACACATCACTCTAGATCAATTTGGTTTCTTGGATAATAGACACATTCAAGACGTGGTGGCCATTACTCAAGAATTTCAGCATTCTTTCAAAACCCATTACTAGAAGGTATGTCTTATGAATATAGTTCTAGTAAAATCATATGCTAACATGGTATAGAAAACCTTGCGGATGATTTTTCACAAGATTGGATTCGGAGTAAAGATCATAGATTGGATTATGGCATTCATTACATCAACGAATTACGCTATCATTATTAGTGGAATAATAAATGATTTATTTAAGGCATCCAATGGGCTTACACAGGGATGTGCATTGTCTCCCTTATTGTTTCTTTTGGTTATAGATAGTCTCAATAGATGTATAAATGAAGCTGGAACAAAGGGAAAAATTATTGGCTGCATGATAACCAAGAATATTCAAACTACCCATATGATGTTTTTTAACGATGAACTTTTTATTGGGTAGATCTATATCTATGTTTGGAAAGTCTTTCATCAATTCATACACGTTTCAAAATTTTCTCAGGCCTTTATATGAATAAAGGTAAATTTTTGCTCATTTCAATTACGAAGGAGGAGGGGATTATTAAAGAAATAGCACACATCTTTGAGGTGGCTTAGATCGATATAGAGTGAGGCTTTAAATACTTTGGTTTCATATTGGAACCAAATAATTATGAAACTAATGATTAGAAATGGCTCGTAAGCTTATTTGAACACAAGATGTCTATATGGTCAAATAAATGGCTTACAATGGGTGGGAGATTGATCATGTTAAAATTGGTCCTACAAAATATTTTTGTATATTGGATGCACTTATACTACCTACCAAAGTACATCTTAAAAATAATTGACTCCATCTTTACTAGGTTCTTATGAGTTGGACTTGGTCTCCACAAAAAGTTCCATTTAGTCAATCTAGATACCCTCTCTGCGCATGAAAGGAGGAACAGTTAGGGAATAACGAAAACTGAGAGCTTCAATAAGTCTTTAATTATCAAGAATTTATGGAAAACATTACAAGAAAAAGACATTTGGAAATAGACATTAAATAAAAATATACGAAAAATAAATAGGTTGTGGAATGGATAGAGAAGGGTGCTACATAATAAAAGGGAGCATCATTCATTTGGAGAAGTATGATGAGAAACAAACATTTGGAATGATCTAGGTGGATATTGGTCACCACCCACCTTTTCCACCTAGACCCTCTAGTCAGTTTCATCTGTTTCCTTACTTATTTCAACATTTATTATTTTTAGTAGTTTTTCAGGTCCTGAACTTCTAGAGTAGTTTTGACCCACTAAACAAAATTTTTTGAGGTCTATTGTAGGCTTGTAGTTGTAGGCAAGAGCTTATGAAAAACCTATAGTACTCAAAGAGACATTGCAACAATGTACCATACATGCCAAACAAAGATAATATGACCAAGTTACGACCCAAGGAAGTTGGTTGCCCAACTAACCCCAATGGGGCCCACAAAATCTTGGGTTACATCTCCCGGGGTTAGGGTTTTGGTAGTTTAGGGTTTTCTCATATTTTTCAATAATAAATAGGCCCTTGAGCCTTGTTGTAACACAATTGCATTGGAATGTAGCCTCCACATCTCTTCTCAGATATAAGCTACCATTGTCTAGCTATCATATTTCCACTCTGTTTGTAAGTATAGTTCATTATTTTTCTATTAATGAAATGAAGCATTTTTATCTTGCATCTCTTTTTTTATGATTATATTTGTAATTTATTATGTTCATGTTTAAGTTCATATTAGTGGCATCAGAGTATTTTTCTCTTTATTTGTTTACTTGCATGTCCCCAACGAGGTCAAGGTACAAGGAGTTAGCACTCGATATTGTTGAATCGTTGCAAGAGCAAACTCGCAAACCCCGACAACCTCCCATGGTTGAAGAAAGAAAAGATGAGGGGGCAGGAAATCCTTTCCAAATGTTGCTTGGGGAGGCCCTCGAGGAAAAGAGGAATGCGATGATGGATAACTTTTCCCATATCCTTCGAAAACTACCCACGGTCGATGCATCTTCATCCAACAGCCACTCTAGAACCATCATTCCTTTTAAGGTACAAGTTAACTTCGATATTCCCATATTTGAGGGCCTCATAGATGAAGACACTGTAGATAAATGGTTAAATCTATTGGAGGTATATTTTTCAGTTCATGGCTTTTCCAATCTGGAAAATATTACTTTTTCACTTCTGAAAGCTGCCCCACACTTCAAGGATTGGTGGGAAACCTACTGTGAACAAAAGGATGATAGTGAACCCTCATTGTTTTCAGCCATACCCACTTGGTATTATTTTCAATACTCCATCAAGGGACAATATTACCCTGTTGGGAGCTATGAAGATAAATACATAAAGTGGACCACGCTATGGTAGGGAAGGGACCAAGATGTGTCCGAGTTCACAAATATTTTCCATACCCTTCGAACGAAGCTTGGCATCAAGGATACTGAGCAGCATTTGGTACTAAAGTACCATGGTTATCTACACAAGTACATCCACGACGAGATGGAGTTCCTGGAAATTTCCTCGCTCAGAATGACATATCAATACACTGTCAAGATTGAGAAAAAGTTTAAACAAAAGAAGCAGGACTTTGGATCTGCGAATCCAAAGCAAGGAAAAGTAACCCCCAAACCACAGAGCAAAGGGTAGAGCCAACGTGGGACTACCCAAGACAAACCATTGAAGCCATAAGAAAATAACAACACCACAAAGACAAATAAGGACATGGGAAAATGGTGTGAGTTTCATAAGAGATCCACTCACAACACAAGTGAGTGTCGGGCCAAGTAGTCACTAGTGGCCGAGTTGAAGGCCTCCAAATCATATGCAGTTTTTGACTTTGAATCAGAACCTGATAAGGGGAATGAAAAATGAAAGTAGATCATCGATGTAGATTCGAGTGCCACCATGGCCACCACCAAGATCTAGAAGATTGAACCTGAATATCTAGAAGAGGGGGAACGCCTCTTCCGCTAAAATATGTGGGTTAAGGGTTCTCCGCTATAGTTCATTGTCGATAATGGGAGCCAAAAGAACCTCATTCCAGCAGAGGTTGTGAAGCAGTTGGGCCAAAAGACTACATCACATCCACAACCATACACCATTGGGTGGTTACACCAAAGACAAGATCTCTTCATCAACCACCAGTGTCACCTTCCCTACAGCAACAAGCCCTTCATGGATGAGGTACTGTGTGATGTTTCTCCTCTTGAAGTTTTTTATGAATTATTAGGACAACCATACTTGTGGAAGTGACATCTTATATATGAGTCTAGACCTCGCTCTATGATTGTTACTTTGGCCGATAAATTGTACATGATATTAGAGGTAGCCTAGCCTACTGCCATCTCTTTAATCACTACAAAGCAATGTAGTAAGATCATTTCCCAGACCAGGAAATTACCTTATGATTCACCCCTGGGACAAGAAGAATGTTGTGGCCACGACTTCCAGGCAGGGCTCCTCTGCACAGCAGAAGTAGGTGGATAAGGTCATGGAGTAGTACAAGGATATTTTCACCTAACCTGTAGGGGTACTTCTACACTGTTAGGTCAAGCACTCCATCAATCTGACCCCAGGAGTGCTTCTGCCCAATGGACCAATCTATCAACACTCAGTTCTGGAGAATAATGAGATCAAGAGGTAGATTAAGCAACTATTGCATAAAGGGAAAATCAGGCCAAGTTCATTACCATGTGGGAGCTCAATTGTATTGGTATAGAAGAAGGATGGGACCTGGAGACTCTGTATTGACTATCGAGTGTTGAGAAAGATCACTTCTGGAATAGGTACCCAATCCCGAGGGATTGATGACCTTCTGTACCATCTCAAGGGGGCCAAATATTTTAGTAAGATTGACATGAAGTCAGGTTATCACCAGGTGCCTATCGAACCCTCCGATGTGTGGAAGACTACCTTCAAATCCAAGGACACTATTTTCGAATGGTTGGTCATGCAACTCAGATTGGTGAATGCTCCTGCAACCTTCATGAGACTGATGGAAGACATCTTGCGACCCTTCACCAATGCATTCGTGGTGGTGCATTTAGATGACATCATGATCTTCAACCGCAGTTAGGAATAGCACCTCCGCCATATTCGACAAGTCCTTCAAACCCTATGACAACACAAGTTGTGTGAAAACTTTGAGAAATGAAATTTTGGCTTGACACAGGTTCAATATCTGGGGTACATCATTGATGAGCATGGTGTACATGTGGACCCAACCAAGATACAATTCATTTAGGATTGGCCAACCCTAACCACTTTAATAGAGCTCTGAAGATTTTTGGTTCTTGCCAATTTATACCGCAGGTTTGTGGTGGGCTTCTCTCATATCACTTGGCCTTTAAGTCAATTCATCAAGGACAGAGTGAAAGAAAAAAAAATTTCATCTAAAACCCAAAAACAGGCATTTTCCAAGTTGAAGAGTTACCTCAGCTCTGCACTAGTGCTCACAATATCAGGCTTTCAACAACCATTTTAAATTGAGACAAATGCCTCCAACTATGTTATTGGTGCAATTCTTACTCAACATGGGCATCTAGTAATTACCACAATGAGACACTTTCAGACACAGTATGAAAGTATCCCAATTACGAAAAAGAAATGTATTCCAGTGTGCATGCATGACATCAATGGAAGCATAACATTCTAGGGAAGGAAACAGTCATTCACACAGACCACCAGCCCCTACAGTTCATACAGACACAGGGGAAGTTGTAGAACGATCTATGTTAGGAATTGTCTACCTAGTTGGAACAATTCCATTTGAACATTTAGTATAAGAAGGCAAGCACCAATAATGTCATTGATTGCCTCAATCGACCACTTGTCATGGCTCTGATCCATGTGGTCAAATCCTTTGGGCACGAGACTTCAGGGTGGCCGCATCTTTACAAGAGCAATCCAGAATTCGACAGCACATACTAGACACTCCTGGAAGGGAAGCAAGTTCCAAATTTTCACCTTCGGGATACATTTTTAGCCACTTGGGACACATCTGTGTTCCTTCAGGTGAGCATTCCAATATGATTTTGGAGGCACACTACACTCGGGCTATTGGACATTTCGGAGAAGAGAAAAGAGTAGCGGTATTGCAGAAGTATTTTAATTGGCCAAAACATCGTCAGGATGTTGGGAAGTACATTAGATCTTACATCACCTGCGTGATTTCCAAACAAACCATCAAGAAGCAAGACCTGTATACTCCTCTACCTCCTCTTAGTTGGCCTTGGGAATCCAATTCCATGGATTACGTGTCAGACCTTCGTTCTACTAAGCATGACAATGATTTCATTTATGTGGTCGTCGACATATTCTCCAAGATGACCATCATGGCAGCCTGTAAGAATATTATTGTTGGAAATAATACTGAGAGGGGGGGGTGAATTAGTATTAGTCAAATCAATAACTTTTTCTTTCCTTACTCTAATTTATATACGCTACTTCAGTGAAGGTAACTCGCGTGCACATGCAATTATTCTTAAGGAAACCAATGTGTATCTAATGAACTTATGATTCTATTAGTTCATCATACGTTCATATTTAATCAGTGCATCTGTACTTTATTAAACATTAAACGGTAACCATGTGCAGTAATAATAGAATAAACCATCACATATAAGCAACACACATGAACACCAAGATTTAAAGTGGAAACCAAATGTGGGTGAAAGCCACTTGTTAATGTCATCTCTGTCTTCTTTTAATAATAAGAGAATTTGTTTAAAACTTTGTACAGGTGCAAAGTCATACTAGTACGCAAGCACCCACCTGCAGAAGGCTACAAGCTTCTCTCATTCTCAAACTTCTACTAGAAGGGAGCTACAACCCCTCGGTTCTTGTACTAGCCTATATGTTTACTAGTACATAGGCTCCAACCTACAGAATACTACAACCTTCATTTGTTCTCCTACTACTACTGGAAGGGAGATCCAACCCCCTGATCAAATGGCCACTGCTGGGAGGAAGCTTTGACTTCCTCACTGAAGGCTCCAACCCTCAGTATCCTCCAGGGACCACATTTCATTAATTTTCACACTTGATACTCCTGGTACACATTACTACAATATAAAGGCAACATTTCATCAAATTTTCACACTGGACCCATTAGTAACATTGAAGCTCAAAATCAATCACCACTGCAATATAACCAACAAATACATCTACATCAACCAATCACTAAAACCCAATCATCAATCTTTGAAATAACTGAAACAATCAATCATTGAAACCTCTGAACCTCTGACATAACTTAAACAAATAGTCACTGATCCTTTCACACAACTGAATCAACCATTCTATCAAGCTTAATCAAATTCAACCAATCAATAAGAACAAACATATTATTGTAACCAATACACAGATTTGAACCTAGAACACTGCATCAACAACCAGAACTAACTGTAACCTCAAAAGGCATGTGTCAGAATGTGTATGCTCCTTCAATGAAATAAACCTGCATGTATATGTTGCTTCCATTTGCCCAACCTGTGTATAGTTATAAAGATACTAAATCATAAAACCTCTGAACCACAAACTGTACCAATCAGTGAAATTTTGAAGATATATTGTCATATTACAAAGTTCTAAACAAATTGCAACAAGGATCACCCTTCTTTCTCAATCAATCAATCAATCAATCATACTCAATTTCTTTATTCATTAAGTTCTAATTTTAGATCTAAGAAGACATCATTGAAAAACAGTAGTAAAACAGTAAAATTGATCTCATAGATCATTCATCCCTAAACATCAAGCTTTTCATTTGCAAACGCTACTTGGAAAAGCCGAACCAACGTGTATACGCAACTTGATCAAAGAGAACCAGCGTATAGATATGTAAATACTTACTTATAACTTCGATACAATTCAAGAATTCAGACATACCCAGGTCATGACTTGTAAAGGATAAAACGTGCATTAGCAATCAGATCTAGCCTATCCATTATCAGATCTCATAATGATAGGTCATTATGATCATGATCCATCATTAGATCTCATCCATCATCAAACACTTACGTGCATACTTAGTTTAGGTCGAGCAAAGCATCAGAAACCCATATCATGCATATTTTCTTTTGATCTAACACTTAAAAAGATATTCATTACTTGTGCACTTAACCATTTCATCTTCTCATCCTTATATACTTAGATCCTTTGTCAATACCTTGGACCAAAACCACTTAGTACCAATACCTTGGACCAAATACCTAGGGTCAATACCTCGGACCAAATAACCTCACACCCAATACCTCAGACCAAATACCTTGGACCAAAATACTATGGACCAAATACCTCGATCCAAACCTTAGTTTTCCAATGTGTATGCACTTTTCCTCCTGTGGGAGTGCACGTATACGTATATGCTCTTTTTGTTCTGTTGACCAGCGTGTATATGCTATTTTGACTAAGTGAACCTGTGTATACTTCTTAAACTGCTTTACATCAACCTTTCCCTTTACCTTCCTTATTCTGATCATTAGATCTTAGTTCCATCTTCTTTTTCTTCTGTACCAATGCCCTGTTACCTCTTAATATATCTGTTACATTGTAATTTTCTATATTACTTCTGAAATGATTCCTTTGAAATGCCATGCATTCTTCCACATTTCATATCTCTCCTATAGATTCATCTAGTTACCATATACAAGTTATTTGTTCTGCTACAAGTGGGTTGCCATCAAGTACAACACATGCATCATAATGCCAACAATCTCCCCCTTTGGAGTTGATGCCAACCATGTTGGTGTTGATTACTGCAAGCTATAGAAACTATTAGAGATAACAAGCAACATCAAACATACTCTCCTCCTTTGACATCAAGAGCAAAGGGCGGACCAAGATATTTTCCTCCTTTGATATTAAGGGGAAGGTGTTGACTAAGATGGAGACTTCCATATCTGAATAGATGAATATAAACATTGATCATGCTCCCCCTAGGCACATGCTGAATTTTCTGATTAAACTCCCCCTTTGTACATGTTGTGATGCACTAAATCGTCCATGCTCCCCCTGAGCACATGCAGAGCCTATAAAAATATTTTCCAAAAGAATAACATGACTCTATAACTCAACTATGTGAGTTTGAGCTTCCTATCACCAATGTCTCATACATACATCAATCTCCCAACCAAGTGGGGATATACAAATTGTTTATACATGACTGAAATATAGCAATTATTAGATCATCATTCCCGTGCATAGTGGGGGTACAAATTACGTCATATGACCAAAAATATTACGACAGAGAGAGACATATTATTACATCGTGGGTATTTATATAACCTTTACATCGAATGATATACATGACATTTATAACAGAGACCAAAGATCTAAACAGGACCATGATAGTCATCAACAACTATCATACACCATGTATGATCTGCACCATAAGCATCTGCCAATAACATCCAAACTAGCAACTTGTATATGTCCATCATTAGTTCCCAAGATATGACAATGTAATTATCATCAACCTGTGACAATGTATGCTGCATATAGATAACAACTCATCCTCTTGACCTCATCAAGATCAGCTTGCTCAGTTTCCTTAGTATAAAGAGCCTTATCATAACCTTCCATGAATCAACTAAGCATATGTCATATCTCAAAGCAGTAACACAAAATCATTCACATCATATCATATGTATGTGAAAACACCATAGTCATTATCTATGATTATAACATCATCAACAGGAATTGCATGATCTTTCCACAAGAACCCTCAATATATCAACCATGTACCATCACTAGGGAACATCCCACATTTGATAAGCATCAACCATGATAATCAACATATGTAAGTATCAACCTATCATCATAAGGTAAGAAGTCATCATCATTATGTGACTAAGTAAGCCATGTCTCTGAATATCCATGTCTTCGAATAGCTATGTCTTCACGAGACTTGCAATCAAACTTAAGTAATCATCCATGTATCCAACACAATGTGTATCCATCAACTATGTACCTAGAAAACCATGAGCTCATGGTCATTTGTCAAGCTTTCTTGACACCATCAACAACAACAATCCTCAACCATGTGAGAGTCAAGATCTATAGGAATCTAGCATCATAACAGCGCCATATGGACTTTATGCATCTTTGAAAGCATGATGACACCAACATAATAGAAATGAGTGGCTCATCATAGAATAATGAAGTTGTGTACTCAAGCTTTGTACTTCTCGTTGTCCTTATGAAGATCACCATGTAAGCAACATATATGTACTGTACACATCATCAAAAAGTCATCCACAATCATCCATAAATCTGATTTGAATAATAGCTATGTAACCCCAAGCAATACAAGTATCATCTAAGATTTCATCATGGGCAACTCATAACCGTAACATAGCATGTTGTATCATTTACACACTTTAGCCACATAAGCATCATCACCATTGATAAGAATCATTAGGTACCAAAGACTTCTAAAAATAATGCCAACAATGAATTATTAGAAGTATAGCATATTCTCCCCCTGAACCTATGCCACCTATTCATTGTCAGATCTGATCATTGCATATATCAGTAAGAAATATCAAGGCATCATCATGAATCAGATATACATCAAGTCATCAACAACTTATGACAATCAAAAGCACTTCTAAATAACATCCACATATTGTAGTCATAAATCATCAAGACAGAAAAGATAATTGATAATTGTCTGAACCATATCAGATCATTTTTTTGAGTCTCTCCCACTACTTCTTCATCAAACCAACATATACGCGACTGTGGAGCTTTTAACTCGCGTATATACGTGACTTTTTTAATGATAATTGTGTATGAGAATTAGGACATTGAAATTTCATACATTCAGTTCCTTCTGAGTATGTTATGTCTGTATACTGAGGTATGCCACATATTTTTGTCTGTAATTCCTTCTTCTTCCATACCTTGGAATGTGATGATGTTTGTTCCTTTTGGTATGTTGGCTAAAATTTGCTCCTGCATTCTTTCTCTATATTCCCAAACTTGTTGCAAGCATAACATCTTATATGTTTCATATTTCTTCTGAAGCAGTCAATGGCTTTGTGACCAAACATATTGCAAGAAAAATAATATCCCTTAAAGTACCTGGAAGCTAATGATCTTTCTGTGTGACGGTTATTAACTTGAACCATTCAACTTCTGCATCTTCCTACAACATGTCTAAAATTATGACATACAAAACATTCAACATTATTCATCAGAGGAAAGAAATGATTATCACTTCCATAGTTAGGAGTAAGTGATTTTCTTTGAAGTCTTTCTTTCCTTGGTTATTGATTGGGTTTACCTCTTATCTCCTTGTTGAGCATTTCAGATTTTGCATTAGAGTTACCTACCTCATCTTGTGAACTAGATTCACCTTCAACAGTTTCATGAAAACCAAGACCAGATTTGATGATAGCACACCTTTGACTACTAAGAATATTATCCAAAATCTTAGTACTATTTTGAAATCGTAAAAGTTTATCCTTTTATTCTAATTTACCTTTTAGGATATTTACCTAAACCTGATATTGCTCTTCCTTTTCAAGATTCTGCTTCTTTATGATTTCTTCAGTTTTTCTTCCTTCTTCCACTTGTTTCCTTAATTTGAGAACTTCATTTTCTTACTCTTCAAATGCTTGGAGTACTTCTTCATTCTGCTTATTTGAATTTTTGACATCTTCTTTTAGAGAAAAGACCACAGCTTCAAGACCTTTATAATAGTTGGTTCTTTCTATAAATTCCTTAGTTTTTTTGTCCTTTTCATTCACTTCATTTCTCAATGATGCCATTGCATCCTGCAGCCTTTGACACTAATCTTCCTTTCCTTGTACTGCTTCCTTACATTGTTTCCTTCCTCCAACTGAGATTTTAATATGGTAACTTCTTCTTTGTAGGAACATTCCCTTTTATCAATTAGATATTTTTTATCTCTAATTGTGTCTGTGAGCTTTTTAAACTCTGCCTCTATTTGATTTCTTTCTCTTTCACCCACAAGATAAAATTCACTTGTTTCACTGTCACTTTCATTATATTCAAATGAACAGAAAAATGTATCACCAGAGGACAAAAAAATTGTACTTTATAGTTCTTTTGCTTGTTCATCTTCATTCTGAGGCGTTTCTGAATGTGAAGAGTTGCTTCCACATAAAGGCACAACATCTCTCCAACTGTAACAGTTCCTTTGAGATGTCTTCTTCTTTTAAGGTGCCTTCTTCTTTAGATTCTTTCTCGTTATTACTACGGATCTCCTTCAAGCGACCAAGCTTCTACCAAAGGACCTACTCTGATACCAATTGTAAGAAATAATACTGAGAGGTGGTGGGGGGGGGGGGGGGGGGTGAATCATTATTAGTCAAAGCAATAACTTCTTCCTTTCTTACTATAATTTATATACGCTACTTCAATGAAAGGAACTCGCGTGTGCATGCAACTATTCTTAAGGAAACCAATGTATATCCAGTGAACTTATGATTCATTTAGTTCATCATATGTTGATATTTAATGAGTGCATCAGCACTTTATTAAACATTAAACATTAACCATGTGCAATAATAACAAAATAAACCATCACACATAAGCAACACACATGAACACCAAGATTTAAGGTGGAAACCCAATGTGGGTGAAAACCACCTGTTGTTGTTGTCTTTGTCTTCTTTTAATAATAAGAAAATTTGTTTAAAACCTTGTATATGTGCAAACTCATACCAACACACAGGAACCCACCTGCAGAAGGCTACAACCTTCTCTCATTCTCCAGCTTCTACAGGAAGGGAGCTACAACCACCTAGTTCTTGTACTAGCCGATATGTTTACTAGTACATAGACTCTGACCTATAGAAGGCCACAACCTTCACTCATTCTCCTCCTGCTACTGGAAGGGAGCTCCAACCCCCTAATCAAATCAACAGCCACTATTGGCAGGAAGCTTTGACTTCCTCACAAAAGGTTCCAACCCTCAGTATCCTCCAGGGACCACATTTCATTAATTTCCACACTTGATACTCCTAGTACACATTACTACAATATGAAGGCCACATTTCATCAAATTTTCACACTGGACCCATTAGTAACATTGAAGCTCAAAATCAATCAACACTATAATATAATCATCAAATACATCTACGTCAGCCAATCACTGAAACCCAGTCATCAATCTCTGATATAACTTAAACAATCAATCACTGAAACCTCTAAACCTCTAACATAACTGAATCAAACAGTCACTGAACCTTTGACACAACTCAATCAACCATTCATTCAAACTTAATCAAATTCAACCAATCAACTAGAACAAACATATTACTGTAACCAGTACACAGATCTGAATTCAAAACACTGCATCAACAATGAGAATTAATTGTAGCCTCAAAAGGCATCTGTCAGAATGTGTACGCTCCTTCAATGAAGTAAACCTGCGTGTATATGTTGCTTCCATTTGCCCAACCTATGTATGGTTCTAAAGATACTGAATCATAAAACCTTTGAACCACAAAATGTACCAACCAGTTAAAATTTGAAGATATATTGTCATATTACAGAGTTCTAAACAGATAGCAACAAGGACCACCCTTCCTTCTCAATCAATCAATCAGTCAGACTCAATTTCCTTATTCATTCATATCTAAGAAGACATCATTGACAAATAGTAGTAAAACAACAACACCGATCTGATGGATCATTCATCCCTGAACATCAATATTTTCGTTTGCATACGCTACTTGGAAGAGCCAAACCAATGTGTATATGAAACTTCATCAAAGGGAATCAGTGTATAGATTTGCAAATACTTATAACTTCGCTGCAATTCCAAACTTCATACATACCCAGATCATGACTTGTATAGGAAAAAATGTGCATTAGAAATTAGATCTAGCCTATCCATTATCAGATCTCATAATCATAGGTCATTATGATCATGATCCATCATTAGATTTCATCCATTATCAAACACTTAGGTGCATATTTAGTTTAGATCAAGAAAAGCGTCAGAAACCCATAACATGCATATTTTCTTTTGATCTAACACTTCATAAGATATTCATTATTTGTGCACTTAGCCCTTTGATCTTCTCATCCTTATATACTTAGATCCTTTGTCAATACCTTGGACCAAATACCTTGGACCAATACCTTGGACCAAAATACCTTGGACCAAATACCTTAGACCAAAAACTTGGTTTTCCAACATGTATGCACTTTTCCTCCCATGGGAGTGCGTGTATACGTATATGTTCTTTTTTTTCTGTGGACCACATGTATACACTGTTTTGACTAAGTGGACCTGCGTATACTTCTTAAACTTCTTTACATCAACCTTTTCCTTTACCTCTTTTATTCTGATTAGTAGACCTTAGTTCCATCTTCTTGTTCTTCTGTACCGATGCCCTGTTACCTCTTAATAGACCTGTTACACTGTAATTTCCATATTACTTCTAAAATGATTCCTTTTAACTACCATGCATTTTGTCACATCTGATATCTCTCCTGTAGATTCATCTAACTACCATATACAAGTTAGTTGTTTTGCTACAAGTGGGTTGCCATCAAGTACAACACACGCATCATAATGTTAACAAGTATCATAGCAGAGACCACTTCTAAGCTCTTCTTTGAGCGAGTGTGGGTACACTTTGGGATCCCACAGCCCATCGTTTCAAATTGGGACAACAGATTCCTGAGTGCATTTTGGTCAGTCTCTACTTGATACTGGATACAAATCTTACTAAGTCCATTTCTTTCCATCCCCAAACTGATGGCCAAACAAAGGTTTTCAATAAGATGATTGTACACATTCTACGAATGTACAACTCAAAGCATCCATGCAAGTGGGATGAAAGTCTCCTTTACGTCCAACACAACTACAACAAATCTCTCCACAGCTCAACATGCCACAACCCCTTTCAGGTGGGGTTGGGATTTCAACCATTATGTCCCATTGATGTGGACAAACCATTTGCAGCCACACATGGAGATTCATATTACATCTAGTCTGAAGCCGAAAGGGCTAACAACTTCATTAAGCACATTGAACACATCCACCAGTAGGTCCATGATATATTGGACAGAGCCAATGCTAAGTACAAGTAGCGCCATGATCAACATCGAGTGTTTCACAAGTTCCAGGTGGGCGACATGGTTTGGCTACATTTGCAAAAGGAGCGCCTCGCTGGACCCCAACGCATGCTTCTCCCACTCTGATATGGATCATACACCATCACCAAGGCTTTTGGTGATAATTCTGTAGAGCTTAGCATCCCACCATTCCTTGGTCTGCACCTAGTGTTTAATGTAGACTTCCTTTGGCCTTACTTTCCACCATTGTTGGACATATCCAACATTGCAGAACAACTCACACTAGCAGAGCTCAACCTGAACTGCATGGAATATACCACAACTGATCAAATCATGGATACACACATCAAGAACACTTGCCAACATAGGATACAATTATATCGAGCTGTCAAAGCAGGCCAACTCCTTCACTAGGG
Organism: Pinus taeda; assembly: GCA_000404065.3. Classification (NCBI taxonomy): domain Eukaryota; kingdom Viridiplantae; phylum Streptophyta; class Pinopsida; order Pinales; family Pinaceae; genus Pinus; species Pinus taeda. The sequence continues at coordinate 179,633 of APFE031678318.1, read as the reverse complement.
CAAGTGGTTTATTAGGTACCAGGTTCAACAAAAGTTTCCTCTTGTATGCAATGGGGAATATTACTTTCTGAGGGGATGAGAATGATCCACGTGGATATTGGTGGCTACCCGCGTATTGAACCTAGACCCTCCATTCAGTTTCATCTGTTTCCATGTTTATTTCAGCATTTAGTATTTTTAGTAGTTTTTCGAGTCATGAGCTTCCAGAGAAGTTTTGAACCCTAAACAACGTTTTTCTTTAGGTATGCTATAGGCCCATAGACATAGGCATGATCCTACACCGAAACATATAGTACTCATAGAGACCTTTCCAACAAGGTATTGTACATGCCAAACAGAGATAATATGATCAAGTTACAACCCCGAGAAGTTGGCTTCCCAACTAAACCCAACGAGGCCCATAAAATATTGGGTTACATCTCCTAGGGTTACGATTTTGGTTGTTTAGGGTTTTATCATGTTTTTCAATAATAAATAGGCCCTTGAGCCTCATTGTAACACAGTTCAATTGGCATGTAGCCACTACATCTCTTCTCAAAGATAAGCTGCCATCGCTCGAGCTATCTTATTTCCATTATGTTTGTAGGCACAATTTAGTATTTTTCTATTAATGAAATAGAGTGGTTTTCTGCTGCATCTTTGTATTTATCATTATATCTATAATTTGTTGCATTCATGTTTAAGTTTGGACCAATTGGCTTCTTGGAAATTTGAAATGGGACGTAAAAAGGGGGAATATGATTAAATCAATTTAGATCTCATAAAAAGAATGTAGAACATACATCCTCTATTTGTGTCTCTCCTTTAATTTTCACATGAAAAAGGATTTTCTATATGAATCAACTATGTTCTAATAAAGACTATTCTACTATTACAGTTTTATGGATCAACGCTCTCGATCTTAGAATGCTAGTGGCTCTAACAATGGCATGGTCCTTGTATACTTCTCATTTATGTCATGCAGGCATATTTTTCTCTGAGAAAGAAGAGAATATGATGTGGGCTAAAAATATGATAAACGAGAAGATATCGGTTAAAGACATACAAAATCATAACAATGGGTCACGACCTAGAAGATAATGGCCCATGGCTTCACAAATCTTAGAAATGGAATATTCCAATGAAATTGAAATGCTTCATGTGGTTGGCAATCCATAATAGGAAAGTTACATGGGATAATCTTCCTAAAAGAGGCTTCCAGGGTCCTGACATATGTGTTTGATGCAAAGAAAATCTAGAAGATGTGGATCATCTCTTTCTGACATGCCCATTTGTGGTCTAAGTTTGGAGAGGTATTACACTCTGTTAATATTCAAATAGCTTGGAATTCGAGCTCCATGGAGAGAATAATTTCTCAGTGGATTGAGGAGAACAATACATTTCTTATATTACCCTACTATATTATATGGGGCATGTGGAGAAGTAGAAATGGGAAGATATTTGAAGAGACTACTCCAGAAATAAGTGCCACATGTTCAAAGGTATTTGCATATTATATGGAAAGAGAGCCAACAAAAGAAAAGGTTAAGTTGAGACAAATCTAACATAATGGATATAGTCACAAAATCCAGTTGCCTTTTTTGATGGAGATTATTTTGACAGGGTCTGTAGTAGTGGGGTTTCTCTAGTAACAAAGTCAAGCAAATACTATAAATTTCATTGGAGTAATGGTAAAAGGACTAATAATAGAGCATAGTTATTATCTCTTTGGGGGACACTCCTATGTGCTAATTGGCTAGCCATAGAGGAGTTAGCAATTTCTGGGGACTCCAAAGTGATTATGGATTGGGTACAACAGAGATCCTATTTGGACACCTTCCCTTATCTTCAGGATGTTATGCATCAAAACACTGATGAGATCTTTTGAAAATATGACTTTCAATCATGTATTTAGAGAGTAAAACCAAGAGGGAAAATTTATGTGAAAGAAGGGTCGTGAAAGATCTACAAAGCTTTTGGCATTGACATCCTCTTCAACACAGGGAGTTTTAATTACTAAGGACATCACTATTTGTTCTATGAAACAATATTCATATGTTTGTTCACATTTTTCTTGTTTATTTGCTTCTCATTTGGAAGAATGTTTGGAAAATTATAGAACAATGATTCTGGGAAGGAATGTTAATAGCTATAAGAAATCTTAAATGATATCAAAGACATTTAGAGTCATAAGTAGATACATAGTGAATTAGAAACAAAGCTATATAATCTTTCGAATTATTTTGTGAGACTTATCTAGCACAGAGTTACATGGACATAAGTTTTGTCAATATTAGAAATGAATTTAATTTTATTTTAATTAATAATATTATAATGGTTTTTTCTCTAAAAAAGAAAAAAAATACCTCAATGAATTGTTCACCCAATACATACAAATATAAGCCAATTTAAACTATAATCATTCTCATGAAATTTTATCTTTCTTTGAAAACCCAAAAAATAAAAAATAATTTTTGTTTTACAAATATATTTTTAATAAAACTTAAATAGAATTGTAATTTTTCAGGATTGTAACAAGTTTACTTCTAATCTTTGCACCCACCTCACCCTTGGTCACTTCTCATGAAATTTTATCTTTCTTTGAAAACCCAAAAAATAAAAAATAATTTTTGTTTTACAAATATATTTTTAATAAAACTTAAATAGAATTGTAATTTTTCAGGATTGTAACAAGTTTACTTCTAATCTTTGCACCCACCTCACCCTTGGTCACTTCACACAAAAGTGATAACAAGATAATTGTGCAAAGTACAACCTCCATCACCTTTAATAAGTGCCCCTTCCATGTTAGAATTTCAAAACTAAAGAACTCCTCGAATTTAATAACTTTGACCATTTTAACCATTTTAGAATTATATTTGATGAACAAATAGTCTGTTAAGAAACGAATTAGCTCTCAAATTCCATCCTTCACACAATCCCTCGTCGAATGGTGAAGGTATGGCAATCAAAAATGTGGGCTCATAAAGTTGGGATGGGATGGTAAAGTACAATCCGTGAAGGTGACTCATCTTTTAAAATCAAATTGGTCATTGCAAGGTGTACGTTACGACAAGATTATTGAAAGGAATAGATTGTGTAAACCACTCGGTAATGAGTATGACACTATCAATATGGATGCACATGGAGTCTGTACTCTCTCTCGTACCTCATTCATATCTGAGCGTCTTAGGATTTGTGGCGTGGCATTCCCTGGGGTCACATCGCCAGAGACAAAAGATGCTTTTGCCAGAAACAAGTCCCTCCTTTGTTTGAGTGCTGCATCCTGAAAAGAAGTGTTCAGCCGCAAATTTGTCCAGAGCTTAAAAAGTCATGGAATTTGCATATTAGTTTTTTAAATTTTGGTATATTGAGTGTTTGAATCTTGTTTTTTTTATAGTGGAAATAGATTCAATATTATAAAAAACTCAAGGGACATTTAAAATTTTGAAACTCAAATTTCCTAAAATCTTGCCAAAAAATTTATTAATTTTGATCTATATTAGTTATAATATAATTAAATGAAAGTTTAACTTACCATAGCTATATGTCAGATTTTCTAAAGATTTTTAGAGGCTTTGCCTAATTAAAATTGTCCATAACCTATTAGGGATTGGTTGGAATTACAAGTTTAAGTTGTTAACTCTCCACAATCAGAATGCCCATTTTTTTTCTTTTCAGATAACTAAATTTATATATACCATAAAAATCCAATTTAAATAATAAGAAAAAGAAAATATAATCTAAAAATATAATCACCCAAAATCTCAAAAAATCCTAACAATTAGACAACACATTGTATTTTTCTAATTTTTTTTTTTTTAATGTAACAATTAAGCCTTCCGTGAATAATGTTTCCCTAAATCTCTGATAGTTATCGAGATAGATTGTTCGAGATGTGAGTCGTGCTATAATTATATAATTATAAAAATACATTATTGTTTTTAAAAAATGGTTGAAATTTTAATCAATTAAATTGAATTATTTTAGATGATTTTAAAAAATAATTTTTATAAAATTTAAAGAATAAAAATTACAATATTACTTAAAATTACTATATATTAATGAAAAATTTATACATAATTCATATATAAATTTAATGAAAAAATATATTGCATGATTGCATTTTAATTAATAAAAATGTAATCTTACCAATAAAAAGAATATTTCATTCAAAAATTTGGATTCGTTTGAAAAAAATTATTCTGTCTAAATTGAATAATGTTAATAATAAAATCTAACTCTTATGTAGATTTGAAGGAAAAATAGTAAAAACCGTAAGAAACATGATTCCAAGCAATTTGCACAATTGAGTGTTAATGAGTTTGCAATATCACTTGGGCAAACCTGTCTTAGAAAAGTATGGTTGATGGATGTGTGTCCAACAAGTAAACCTGGTTTATGATGTTTGCCATCTCGATAGAGTGTATTTGTATTACCCCATATTCGTTAAATCGAGTGCATAAAGAATTGTCAGCGTTGTAACATACTCCATTAACCACACATGTAAAAGTAGGGAGTTAGAATTTTTACACAAATTACCCACAAGTAATTATCCAAATCACTACCCCACATGCCTCATTAACCATTAGATATAATGTTCATTAGTACATAAAGTATATTTCTATCTCATTAACCATTAGATATAATGCTCATTAGTACATAAAGTATATTTCAATAGAGGACAGTAAGTTGCATAACCATTGACAACCATTGTTGTAGTATATTAACATAAATTGTTTGATGAACCTTGCATCCATTTCATGATTCCCTTAACCATATTAATTATTCACATACTTGACATTATGGTTATTACATCAAATAAGGAATCATCATCAAGGATTCAACATCATCAAACTGACACAATAAGCAATCACATCATTAAACACTAATATACCCTGGAAACCCCGTAGGGTGAAAACCAACAAACGTTTAATCTTATTATTAAATTCTCGTGAGGGTGTTCACCCCTCACTCAATGAATTACAAGGGATTCAATCCCTTATCCATTGTTATAAAAGATTACAATGAAATATCATTACAATACCACATACCTAGCTAAAGGCTATTTCAATTACCATGAAACCATTTACCCACATATCACCACTCTCTACATCCTTGTAGCATGATTGTTCCATCAATCATCAGCAACATTAGTTCTTATCTGCCACAATGTTAACATAATTTGTCTTTTGCATAAATCACCATCAGTTCCCTTTTAGTATCATCTTTCTCACGCCAGCACACACTCATATCCAAAGGAAACCACACGTTCATATCCAAAGGAAACCACACGTTCATATCCAAAGGAAACCACTCTAATCATCCATTTCACTTAGAGGATACTAGAAACTTATATTTGTTTTCCATGCACATAATTAGATAAAATCTTAATGGAAGAGAGCTACCCCTTAGCTTCTTCTTTGTGCATGTAACTAAGTAATTTATCCAATACAGTAGATGTTCGACATTATTATCATGCATGCAAATGTAAGTCCCTTTTCAAAAAGCATATTTTCCAAAATAAATCTATTTATAAAATCTATTGTATGCATAAAAACATGCATTTCTATTTATAAAATCTATTGTATGCATAAAAACACGCATTTCTATTTATAAAATCTATTCTATGCATAAAAATATGCGTTTCTCTAAACCAGAACTAATGTGTTAGTCATTATTTCTTGTATGCAGATATATGTGTTCTACAGAAGAAAGCTACTTCATTTCTTCCAAGTAACTACTTGTTTTACTTCCTATGATACTTATTCCTTTTTGCACACAAATCTGTGTTTATCTTTAAAATATCTAATGCAATAGTTCTACAAATCCATGTTTATCTTTAAAAGTTGTAACACAATAAATCTACAAATCCA
>APFE031678318.1:137288-173758 GCA_000404065.3 Pinus taeda | reverse complement strand
TAAAACACATAAGCGTATAAAATTAACACAGAACAGGAACACACTTTATTATATATTTACGGAACAGTTACAAAATTAAGGCATTTCAGCCTTAAAAACGAGCTCACGCTCGGCTACATCTAGCTCACTCACAAATTTCCTCACAAATAAGATATATTTCTCACACCCTATCACATTACATTTATATAAGATGCATTAAGAAGGATGATCACATCTTCTCCTGATTTTTCTCCACAAAAGCTTCATGCATGCATGCTTTAAATCTGTTTTATCCTTTTTAAATCTATTTTTCTACTTTAAATCAAGCTTTTCTTTTGTTCTGATCCTCTGGTCTAGTTTGCTTGCTTTGTTGCTGGTTGCTCCCGCATCAGACTCCCGAGGCACAAAAATTTATGACCTCCTGGTCATATGCTTCTTCTGGTCTTTAGTAATTTTATCCACTGCATTCCTTCACTAGAACTCTGTGAGCTGCAACCAACCTCTACAGTAACAGCCTCCTCTGTTACACGATACCTCACCAAGCCCTCCGCACTCGGTCTTTTCGCATCCTTCTCTAGGTTGCTACAAATCTTCTCACCTTCCGCGGCCGCCATCTGCACAATAGCAAGACCATAAACTCTCAATCTTTAACACAACTGTACCTTGTTCCTCGTTCTGCAGAATCTTTTACTGCTCTGATACCACCTGATGAAAATGATGGGATGAGATTTTGGGGTTTAACCAAAATCCCAATTCCCAATAATTCGAAAAGATGAAACCACTTCTAATTGCTCCTCTCCAGAAACTGATCTATCTTGCACTGCACGCTAGCTAAACAATCACATAAACAAAAACATGATATAAACCAAATGCCAAAGTACCTTTCGCGGTATCACTGTACGCAATAGCTGAGATTTTATAATTCCACTTGGCCAGAACTCAAGATAAAATTTAGGACTTCTCAAAATAACAGAGCTGAAGTAGAAGAGACTCTGGCTCCCCTGCGTTTACTGTTAGTGCGTACAGCAATCACAATTAAACGATATTAACATACTTATAAAACACATAAGCGTATAAAATTAACACAGAACAGGAACACACTTTATTATATATTTACGGAACAGTTACAAAATTAAGGCATTTCAGCCTTAAAAATGAGCTCACGCTCGGCTACATCTAGCTCACTCACAAATTTCCTCACAAATAACATATATTTCTCACACCCTATCACATTACATTTATATAAGATGCATTAAGAAGGATGATCACATCCTCTCCTTATTTTTCTCCACAAAAGCTTCATGCATGCACACTTTAAATCTGTTTTATCCTTTTTAAATCTATTTTTCTGCTTTAAATCAAGCTTTTCTTTTGTTCTGATCCTCTGGTCCAGTTTGCTTGCTTTGTTGCTGGTTGCTCCCGCATCACTTTAACACACTCTTATAAAAATTGCTCAAAAAAAATAACAAAAGACCGTAATAAAATCTACACATTTACTTCGATTTGATGTGCAATAATATTCATATTTCTCCTTTTCTTTTCGAGAAATAAAAAAATATTTGAACCTAAACAAATAAATAAACACAAACACACATTTGCAAGTTACTTATCTGTATTTGGCTCATTCCAACGGGCATACTTTAATTAGCACTTACAAATCTACTTGTGCGCATTTTGACCGTGTAAACTAATGGAACATACTTCAAAATGGCACCCTTCCCCTTCCTCTAAAATCGAAGAGAGTCCAATTCTGTGCCTTCCTTCAAAACATAAGAGAGTCCAATTAGCAGTGACCAGTTCTATTGCATACTGTCTCCTTTTCAAAAATCTGCTTTCCACTCATTTTCCTTGGAACCGATAGTACGGTTACAAAACGGTACTTACAAAATGCTAGTTATCAGTTGTTCCATACATGGCTCATAACTACTCAAAAGTTTTATGATCTTCACCCCTCTAATCGTTCACCCCCAAATCTTATTTTTTTTTCCTTTTTGAATAATCAATGCAATGCAGTTTTGAAGGACTTGTTAAACTTCCCACTGGTTTCTTGATGGACTTGTTAAACTTCCCACTGCTCTGTCCCCCATCTGCTTTTTTCTGTTGTTTCATATCTTGCAAATCCCCAAGCAGGATTTTCAACTGCGAATGGCGCATATGGAGGGCGGCTCTGACTCGGCCACCACTGAGGCCCTTATAAATGCCACTATAGACGCGGAACAGGCCTGGCTGACTGGCTCTACTGGTGCTGACTGGCAGAACACTCTGTATGATGTGGCTATCAAACCGTCATGTCAGCCTCCTATCTCTCCCCTTATCCATCGGGGTGATGCAGCCCATCCACATCCTCAGTGTCCTCTTCACTACAAATCATACAAGCCTATCCGGACAACTGCCCCGCCATCGGCTCTTAAACTGGACTCTGTTCATCTCTCCGATCGCATTGACAACCTCCAACAACTGGCTCTCATCGGGCGTTGGCACTTTCCTATTATGAATGATTCTGATATGCGTCAGTGGCTTGCATCCCACTGGAAACCTATCATCGGGTATACCCCTGTCATCTCAAACCTGATGAAAGGATGGTATTGCTTTCATTTCCTTGCTACTAGAGACACTGAAGCCATTTTAAAGAAACCATGGGTTTTCAAGCGCAGCTTTCTCGCCTTATACTAGTGCTATCTTGGGTTTGACCCTTTAAGCAACACGTCGTCCAACAATCTCATTTGGGTGAAGCTGCCAAACCTTCCTCTCGAATTCTAGTCGAAGGAAACACTTGAGGAGATTGGGAACGCGATTGGACATTTCGTCTATGTGGACCCCTGGTGCACTGGTGAGAAAGATAAGAGAATCTCTTGGATTCTCATTTAGAAATCCTATCGGGGTGGATATCCAGAATTCCTTGAAATTGACTGGCGGAACCTTCATATTCAACAACGCTTGGATTATTAGGGAATCCCTTTCCACTGTGCTGCCTACCACAAAACTGGACACTTAATAAAATGTTGTCCCCACCTCAAGCTCTCCCGCCCCCGCCTCTCTCATCACTGATCTGGCTACCCCACCTCATCTGATATCTCCTCCTCCCCTGAACCTCCGAACTCCCATATTCCTGCGGCTTCCCCTGACCCTCCTATCTTCCCCTCATCCGATGAACCCCCCTCCCATCCCGCTCCCTCTCACCCTGCTTCCCATGCTGCCCCTTGCCCCCCTATCCCGGAGCCTGTCGGCCCCGTTGCTATCCCATCCCCCATCCCACTATCTATCAAAGACTTCTCCTGAGATACATCTCCCATCCCTATTTCCTCCTCCATCCCCTCCCCCAACAAGACACTTCTCTCTCAAATCAAGGGAAAGGGTCTCTTCTCATTCGTCACTCCTGTTAATTCCCCCACGTCTTCCCCCATTAACCAACTTGACAGCGACCTTGACATCTTCCTATCCTGTAAATCCCTCGAACTTGAACCCCTCACCATTCATAAACCTCCGTCTCCTGGATTACCTTTCATTAGCCCGGACTCGGCTAAGAATATCACTGTCAGGAAGAAAACTCGTGGCGGCAACAGGCACTTCAGGGGCCGAACCACAGTTACAGAACACGGAGTCCGGAATCTCTCTCTCATTGATGTTCCCATTCATGACCTTTCGGTCTCACATCCCCTTAGAGAAAATGTGGCTGGCGAGCCCTCAAAATGAATTTCATCATTTCACTGAACATCCGGGGCCTCGGCGTTGACCCCAAATTCTCAACGCTCAAGGATTTCTTCTGCTCCTCTCGTCTGTGTATCATCCTCATTCAGGAAACTATGCACAATTGTGAAGCCTCCCTCACATACTTCAGGAAACTTCTTCCAAGCTGGTACATGGTGGCCACAGATGCAGATGGTTTATCCGATGGTCTTGTTACTCTCTGGGACCCATCCCGGGTCAGAGCGAAAGCATACAAGTGCTTTGCTGGAATTTTCATTTCAGCCACTGTCAGAGGCATCAACATCCCTTTGAATATTCTTAATATATATGCGCCCTATAAGAATAGAACCACATTCTGGTCAATTTTTTTTTCCTCTGCTATCTTTGATATTCAACACCTAATTGTCACTGGTGACTTTAATCTTACTCTAAATTCTAATGAATGCTGGGGTAAATGTAGGCATCCCAACACTCTTGCAGAATCCTTCAAGAACGATCTTCTTAATCATAACTTCATTGACATAGCTCCTGGCGAGCTGCGGCTGACGTGGACAAATGGGAGGACCAACCAGGCCTACATCGCCAAACGGATTGACAGGGTTTTGGTTCACGTCAGCATTATCAACATTCTAGGCATGCCAAGTCTATCGGTTGAAAATATTCTCGTCTCCGATCACCGCCCCATCATCCTCTCTTGGCTGAACGGTGGCGCAAAAAAGGGTTATCCCTTTAAATTCAACTACACACATCTGCTGAACGCCGCCTTCAACGAGCTCATCACAAACATGTGGGAACAGGTCTCCTCTTCTCAGCCACATCTGCCCCCCCGTTCTTTTCGTGAGAAGCTACAGGCGTTAAAAAAAACTGTCAAAGCTTGGGAAGTGGCACAAAAGGAAAAGGATAAGGCGGATCTCCTCTATATCCAACAGGAGATCGACCTCATCATACAGGCGACTACTACCACCCCCCTCACTTTCGACATGAAAAGCCGCATCCATTCTCTCGAGGGGAAAAGATCCGATATTCTCAAGAAGTTGAAGGCCACCTGGCGGCTTAAAAGCATGGGCAACATGGCTGCGCGAGGGAGATAAAAATACAAAATTTTTTCATAAGTACGCCAACTCGCGAAGGAACAAGAATGCCATCTGGAAGATCAAGAATGCCAACGACGACACCTTTGTCTCCCATCTAGACATTTCCAGGGAAGCTGTATCCTATTTCAAGCAACAATTCTCGCGGAGACCAAATGTTGCTTTTCGGGACCTCTTATGGGGCATTGACCCGACCCCCCTTATGTTCGACGAACAGGCAAATGAGGATTTATACAAATTTGTCACCGAAGAAGAGATTCTTCGAACAATGAAGTCCTTCCAAAAGGACAAGTGCCCAGGACCCGATGGCTGGACCATCAAATTTTTTATCCACTTCTTCAATATCTTCAAGATGGATATCCTCTCCATGGTCGAGGCTTCCAGATCTACCGGCTCCATTCACCCTCACACTTCCTCGACACTAATTGCTCTTATCCAAAAGAATGTTGATCCTGAAACTTTCAAGAACTATCGTCCGATTTCCCTGTGCAACATTTCCTTCAAGATTATCACTAAGATCATAGCTGAACGGATCAAAGGATATCTGGCCTCCTCCTTGTCTCAAGATCAATACGCTTTCCTCCACAGCAGGAACATCCTCGACGCTGTGGCCAACACACAGGAATGCCTCTTCTCTCTCCATGCCCGTCATCAGGCTGCGGCAATCATGAAAATCGACCTTCATAAGGCTTTCGATTGCATTGAATGGGGTTTTATGGAGTGCTTGCTGGCCAAGGTTGGCTTGCAGCCACACAACATCAGATGGATCTTGGCCTGTTTCACAAATGTCAATTATGCTGTTATTGTCAACGGCCTCCCTACACACTTCTTCCAGGCTCAAAGAGGATTGCGACAGGGCTGCCCGCTGTCACCTCTTCTATTCATCCTCATCATGAATACTCTGAGCCTTCACATCAACAAAGTAGTGGCTGAGGGGAATATTAAGGCGGTTAAAATTTGGAGACAGGTATATATCTCACACAACCTCTTTGTCGACGATGTTCTTTTGTTCACTATGCTCTGTCGATCATCATGGATCTGCTTCAAGGATATTCTGGACCGTTTCAACAATGCTACTTGGCTCTTCATCAACAAATTTAAGTCTATGTTATACCACAACGATGAGGGCTTGGATACAGTGGCATGGATCTCCCAGCTATTCGGCATTAATTTGGCCCCTCTCTCCTAGGGTCTCAAATACCTCGGATTCCACCTTAAGCCCACCGGTTACTCCAAGCTTGACTGGATATGGCTGACCGAGAGATTTTATAACTACATATATTCCTGGGAATTCCGATATCTCTCTCTGGCGGGCAAGGTCACTCTCTCCCAAGCCATCTTGATTCAGATGGCGGTGTACTGGGCACACCTTTTTCTTCTCCCGATCAACATCATCAAACAATTGACCTCAATCACAGCCAATTTTATCTGGGGTGGCAGCAAACATCGGTCAAAGATCCACTTGACAAGAATGCACAGGATCACTATGCCAAAACACCTGGGTGGATGGGATCTGAAAGACCTGCACACCTTTGGCAGGTCTCTTACTTGTAAAACCCTCCACAGAGGCATTTTTGGCACCGGGCCATGGAGTACTACTATCCAACAAAAATATATGAAGGGTCGAGGTCTGGAAGTCTGGTTTCGCGGGGGCACCATTGGCATTCATAGAGGCTCTGCCATCTAGCACAGCCTTAAATCCATTGAAAAATACTTCCTTTCCAAGCTCAGATGGCATCTCCACACCGGATCACAAGTGCTCTTTGGCATCGACCCGATCGCCTGCAAACAAAGCATCTTCCTTCCTGAATACGTTATCGCCGCCATGCACCATATGGGCATTTTTACTTGGGACAAAGTCATACTGGACTGGGAGGGCCCCTCCCCCACTTGGAAGTCTACGGAACAGATTGATCTGCCGGCTCCTCTTTCCCCTATTTGGTCACAAATATGCTTGTCACTACAGGCATCGGGAATTTTGCACAGCGGCTCCTCCCACCACCTTCACTGGTTCTCTACCAACACGACAGCCCCCATCAGCGTCAAAGACATATACACAGAACTCATCTCTACGCTGATCCCGGCTTCTGCTTCAATCTTCCCCACGGTTTTTTGGAAATCTGGATGCCCACCAAGGATGATCTATTTTGCATGGCTTCTCTTCAACAACAAGAACCTGACGTGGGACAACCTGAGAAAACGGTCATGGCACGGCCCTAGCAGATGCCCCATTTGTGAGTCTGATGAAGAGACAAATTTCCACATTTTCTTTTGCTGCGGCCCCACACAGGACATCCGGTACGAACTTGCACATTTTTACAATTTTTCTCACGTTGGCTTCGACAATGTGCAGGTTGCCTTCCTCTGGTGGTCTTTTCAATCTGAAAATCGTCGCCCACTCCTCATTATCACAATCTGGTATATATGGCGCTGGCGAAATCATAGGATCTTCGACTCTTTAAATGCCCCTCTCAACTCCATTCTGCCCAGCATATGCTCTCTATACAAATACAACACAAGAAACAGGGCATAGATTCAAGGTGGTTTTTGTCTCCTTACAATGGATGACCTTCTGCTCTCCTACTTGGTGCTCTTTATGTTTTCTCCATATGTCTGTCTTCTCCAGGACCATTTGCTCCTTGTCATATATGTTTTGACACTCTATGCTCCCTCAGAATACTTCATGATCGGCCCCTTTGATGCATACGGTTTTCTGTAATTATTTGACCTTTATATTGCCTCAATATAAATATGCAGTTTTTTCTTCTGAAAAAAAAATAAATAATGAAAAGTAATATGAAACTAAATAAAAAATAAATATAAAATAAATTAAATTAATAAATATATTAATAATTATACTATATATGGATAGATCTACCCCGAGATGGTTTAGAAGCGCCATAATTGTCCTCCTTAGTGGGAAAAATAGGTAGAATGGATTCAGGTCAACCGAATAAAAAACAAGTTTTTTTTGTAGCTTTTGTTTGAAATTTTCTAAAATTTCTTAACATGGTGAGTTTGGTTTCTTTAATCTGTACAAATGGAATATTCCAGATTTTTCCCACAATGTTTGAATTTCTTTAACCTACACAATTTCACTTCTTTTAAGAGGTGAAGTTCTCTTTTAAATAGTTGGTTGCAGTAGTTCCCCCTGTGTTTTGAAAAACAATAGAAGTTCTAATATAAATTTTAAAAATTTTGATTACAGTTCTAAAATTTCACATTTTTAAATGAAATTTTGAATGTTCTAAAATTTTAATAGCAATGAATCTATTTCCATCTTTAAAAACAATTTGAAGTATAAAAAAAAAAAAAAAAATAAATTCTACTCCAAAAATCGAAGCTTCACAGACAATTTTCACATACAAACATATTTTTTTTTTTCACCTATAAATAAATTTTTAAAATTCTAAATATAATTTTAAACTAAAAAAATATTAAGATTTATTTAGTATATAAGTTTTCATTTAATATTTTAAAATAAAAAATAATTATTACAAACAATATATTAAAGTATATAAAATTTATTACATATGAAACTATGTGATTTCTTAATATATAATGTATTCAAAATTTTTATAAATAATAAGATAAAAAAAATGTCACGGATTTTTTTAATAAAACATTTTATAAAAAGAACGAATGATGTGGATTTTAATGTTATATAATTAATAATAATATTAAATTCTTAAACAAAAGGTGACATTTGCATTTTTTAGTATTATTTAGTGTCTTTTTTATTTAAATTTTTAAGATTGATTTTTTAGAGTAGTTACAATTTCATTGAATTTTAAATCTTAATCCAAATCTAGTGGAGTTAATAGTTTCCATTATTTTCAGATTAGGGGATTATGACATTATTGTATAATGTATGAGGATATGTATCTAGCATTTTATCAAAAGCACTAAGTTCTGAAAGTAGCATTGATTGTTGAACTCTTCTATCATGATCATAGGAAAAATGTAACTATCATTGAAACAAAATCTAGAAGGGTCATATTAATGATGAGAATCCCAAGATATGAAATGAATTTGATGGTATGTAGGTATTTATTGTACAATGATTCTTTGGACTATAGAACAATCTAGAGCCTCTTTGCTGATGTATTTTTGCCTCAAAGATGGATTGCACTCTATGGTATTTTGCTTATATGTACCCCTACTTCTTATATATATAAGAAACTTTGTATAATGATTTGCATTCATATGGATGAGCAAGGATATTTATGTATTTTTTTATCAACGTACTTTTTGGTCTTTTTTATCATAATCCTTTTCCAATTCAATGTTCTGGGGTAGGCTAGTTAAATGATCATGTTGATAAAATTGCTTCATTATCTATCGTTCATTTTTAGTTTTAGCTTTTGAATTTTATGACGTTAAATAAATCTTTGACTTGTTGCTTTTTACTATCTTAGAGTTTGAGTAAATTCCATTTACTATTTTAATCTTCACACTTTAGTATATAATATTTTGCTTATTACTACTAAAATTTTAAAATAGTGAATAATGAATTTAAATAAATGTTTACAATATTTTACCATTTCCATTCCTTTAAATTCTTTATTGAATTTGAATCTCATATTTATATCTATATGACTATTTCTTTCCTTTAAATATTTATTGAAGTGATATTAATTTAATAATAAAATTTAGACAAAATAAATAATAATATTTTTGTTTGCCAATTGTATGATTTGAGATATTACAATTTATTTTGATTTGAAAAGTATGACCTAGGATATTTAAGCCATCAAAATTACCTAAACACAACTTTCTTAGTCACACCAACCTTCAACAATAATTTGTTACCCACAAAATACCTTAACACTATACCATCACTATCTATTCTACAACAAACCAAAAACAATAAATAATATATTTAAATCCATATATACCATATTTTTCTATTTTTATTTTTCTGGAATTTAAATTGATATTGACGTTCCATCTCTCTTAAAATTTCTTAAAAAAATGGTGTACAACCTTCTTCTCGAACACTTTTTTAAAATGGAAGTGCTTCTTGCTTCATGCTTGTGTCCCCCGTTCTAGAAACTTAGTAGAACATTAAAATTAATTTAAAGACATCTATAGTATCAAAACATTTATGCAATTACATGTTTTCTGATTTCAAATATATAAAAATAAATAAATAAGTAGTTTAGATTGACCGAGATGAAACCAAATAATGCAAAAAAATCATTTCAAAGTGTGAAGGTAATGTAAAATCTATTTCCTCAATGGACGTAAAGGTTTTTATATGCTCTCAAGTTTAAAAACAAACTTTGAGTAAATAGACATTGTAAGCTTACGTGTATGCAAATTTATTTAAATTCGTATTATAGGTAGAAATTCGTATTATAGATAGATTAGTAAAATTTTAAGGTGATTTTAATTTTTTTATTCAATCATGCCTAAAAAGTTGTTTTTAATACACTGATATTGTAATTAAACTATGAATATATATAATTAACAAAGAAGCAATGAAAATGTATAACAAAACTTATTATTATTATTCAGATATAACTGGTAGCATCTTTATAATATTATTATGATTAAAGTTAGGTCTAATATTTATTTTATATAGTTAGATTTACAACAAGGATGTAACACCCTTAGGTGTCAATGTATAATCCATGTCAACAAAGCATCTAGGGCATTGGTCTTTTATCGTTGAGTTCATATGGTGCTACATTTGAGTTGGCCCAAAATGTGTCCATGGTAGCTAGGATGGAATGAATATGTTAGCCTAACTGTGATGGAAGTGGTCCCATGGCACCCAAGTGTAAGCACCCCCCAACTTAACCTTAGTGAAAAGTGTTAACTTGCTAATTTAATCTACCTTATAACAATTACAACGATTGAATAATAATTTTTTTTTAGAACTAGAAATAAGTATCACCAATGTGTTTATCTAGGCAAGACATTTCCGGTGACATAAAATTTTACCCTAATTTGATCCATGAATCAAAAGTTAGGATCCTTTGAATTTCCAACAAATTCGCGGGTGCCATGACATCAACCCTACCACGTGGAACCCACGTGGCTATGCCCATCTAGCCAACCTCCCAACATGACTTGGCTTTCATTTATTGGCTTCCGACCCATTCATGGGTTACACTTACATATTAATAATGCAAAGCAGATGCATATGTGCTTGTGTGTGTGTGTATTGCTGACCAACCTGACAGGCATTATCTGCTACCAATCTTCTTGTTGCCATGGTCCCATCACCACGTCTCTTCTCCCTTTTGCACTTGCAATTGTTCTAGGGTTTGTCTGTTGGGCTTACCTGTGAAATGGGGTCGACAACACCAATGGGAGAAGAGGTGTGACTATGTGTATACCACTATGTCACATCCCTAAATCACCCCCTGTGCTTGAACACACCTCACTTTCAAACCATCCAGAATCACTTTTAGGTTGTGCGTATGGTGGATTCACTAAGAACCAATAAAAGACCTATCAGAATTACGTGCACACCACCACAACCTGAATTACATCATCATGTTTCCTATTTAACTTACACTCTTGTAAATGCTTCGAGAAGTAGCCTTTGGGCTGACCTATCTCATAGGCCCCAACCTGCACCAATGCAATAACAATCAAGATTGCGTGGAGGCCACCATGTCCCAACCCCATGTCATCCAACCAGGGAAAATATTAAGGATGGAAATTTATCTTAAAGTTTTGAAACCTTGGCGAATCCTACTAGTCCATAATATGAGATCTATAAAATGTTTGGAGATATTTTTGTAAAAATATCAAATTTATAATATTTTTATATAGTCTATATATAATTTTTTGGCGATCTTTAGGTAAAATAATTGTATTCTATAAAATTTGGGCGAATCATTTTTACAAAAAAATGGAAATTAACGAATCTTTTTTTTGCAAAAATTTTAGAAAATTAGCCCATGGGTGAATATTAGCCCCTAAAATTTTCCGTGCATCCAACTTCCTTCTAAGATTGTTCCCCCTATTGAACTTACGTGCTTATAACCCTTGAGGCACGTCATCCTTCCACTCGCATTATTACGCTAAGGCATAGTCTGAACATTCAACCCGTTGCTTCCATGACAATAGTCCTTGTCAAGCCATGCTGATAAAGTTTAACCAATTGAGGCTATAAGGTTAATTCTATGTATGAATTCGCAACAACGCCACTCATAGTAGCATTTTCCTCATAGCTCATCTAAGAAGCTTATGGTCGGAACTTGGCCATGAGCAATGTGTTCGTCCTTAAATCTGGTGGTTTTAATAAGGGTTTGTTCCCTTCCTGCACTATACACCATTCACAAAGGAACTCTAACATGGACAAGCTACAGTGGTTCTATAAACGTTTGGACTTGCACCATAGTTCAACGATGGCCATTGAAATTTACTAAAGCACCCAATGGTGTTATCCCTCCTAAGCTTATGTTAGATTTAATCTCTCTCGGTTCATGGTGTCTGTAATGGAGAACAATGCTTAGGGATTTGTCCATATAAGCCAATGACTTATCTATCCAATCCCTCAAGGATCTATGGTTCCTAGGATCTCCAATATTTTACCTAGATCTGGCAGATTTCAGCATAGAGATCTACAGGTCCCATTCAAGGATCAAATAAGCGCCATAATGATATAATAGCCATCGTGAAGCACATGGTTCCAATAAGGCCACAAGGAGATTGAATCTCCTCAAGGAAACATGGAATCCTTATTTTAGGTCCAAATCCAACCACGAGCTTTATGGATAGGCACACAATAGATATAATTGTGGACTTGTAAGCACTCCCTTTTTAGATATAGGAAATTCTACGCATAGTTGCATAGATGATTGTCAATTACATTACGCTACAGGCTTGGTGATTCCCGAAAGGCCTCCAATGCTCACAACGCACACTACAGTGCGACCTAGGGCCTACGATAGTCATATAAGTAATTATGCGCACCTACCTGGCATTACCTGTATGATGGACCAAGAAATAGAGCTTGTAAATGGTTCCAAAACAACTTGCCTATTAGCAAGGACCTAAGGATGATTACCCCATACAAGGTGCCAACCACATTCAACACAAGAATATAACCAGCTATTCAAGTAACGGTTTACTCGACCATCGCAATACTAGGGCAACAAAGGGAAGATGACTCCTAGCCTTGGGGAAAATTCATATTAAAGAATGCATAACATAGATCTTATGTGACGTGCAAGGACATAAAAACAAGTCATGACGACTCAAGAAGACATGCTTTACATGGCACAACATCCAACTATTTTAGACCAAATCTTGAGTAAAATGGGAGTATAGACCAAACAATTGGGTTTTGCATCACCAAGGTCTTGGAGAGGTCCCTCATAATAGATCACAAGTTAATAAGAATAAGAGAGGAGGAAATCCTAAACATTATCACCTTGTAATACATGCCATGTTTATGCAAACTATCGACCATTTAATCATCATGTTTTAACAAGAAGAAGTTCTCATGCTAAATATTGTTGGGCATTGGATAATCTAGCGCTCCCCATGTATTTTGTAACATGTTCTTAACCACCTTTCGAGGACCCATTAACTTTAGCAATTCCCGTGTTTACTAACACCTATGAGTTTTAGTGTAATGGAAATCATGATTCCAATAAATGGTAATAGAGCCAAAGGAATCGAGCTCAAATCACACCCAGCTCATGCTAGAGGGGAGATTCTGGGGCATTGGATAATTCAACGCTCCCCGTGTGTTTCGTGAAATGTTCTTAACCACCTCTCAAGGATACATTAACATTAGCGATGTGTCTGTTTACTAACACTTGCAGGTTTTGGTGTAATGGAAATCATGGTTCCAACAAATATTACTGTAATTAAATCTAGATTATTATGGGCATTCCAATGCCTTTAAACATTGCACAATGTCTTAGTCAATTGTGCAATAATAATAATACAATCATGTATTTTGCACATCAACACCATTTCAACCCATAAATGTATTACACACTCATTGTTAGAAAACACACATAAGAAACACTTATCTTGTAAATATTTGGGAAATTGAGTCTAGGACTAATACTCTCCACATAATTGTAGATAGTTGCATCCAGATCTCTCTTAGAGTTATCGCCCTCGAGCCAAATTCTAGAGATTGAGGGATCTTTTGCCTAAGGGATGAACCACAACCTTCAATTATTCTAGTGACTCTAGAGGTCTCTCCACATCCACCCTTCAACTGAGTTGCAAGTAACAAGTGCATAGGGACATGAGAAGGCTCACTATCTACACCCTTCAAACACAACACCATGGTTCCACCCAACTCAGGGGACTTCAAAACCACAACCAATTAGACACACAACAAAGAAGCTAGCCAGAAGTCCTCTAGGAATTTTCCTAGGAATAATTCCTCCACCCTAGCCCTTTGGGCTTTGCTAAGAATCACCATCTCCATCGTCTGGTTATGGGGGAATTGAGAGGAAATGTTTTCCCCACCTGGAATGATCTTCTTCCCGACTTCTTGCCAGCCAAAATTTACCTTCCTATTCTTCTGCATTTTTTTCTTCGGTTTTGTTTTGGAAATTTGCTCAAGATTGCCTCTTTGCTTCCCTTCAAAGTTCAAAGCTCCCCCCCCCCCCCATGGCCCTGTCTATGTATGTTCTTTTTCCAATCTTCCATTACATAATTCTATGTTGTTTGAATGTCTCTTCCCTTCTCCTCCATAGTGGTTCTTCACCCGTTGCCTGACAAGCAGTGTAGGATCTTCTTAGTCTATGGGGTTGTGCTACATCTCCCCACACCCTTGTTTGTTGATGACAGTCCAACCACTCACCCTCCCTTGCATATTATAGCATAACCTCCTTAGTGTCATTGTCCTCCTCATTTATTCATTTCTTTTTCCTCCTTTGCTTGCATTCTTCTCCAATGGAGTGTGGTTTTGCATACTTCCTTGCAATTCCATTAAACTAAGGACTAGTCCATTAAGACATGCAAAAACCATCCTTCAATGGCTGTCCCAACAATTCAAATTTACCGGCCTTAAGAAATTACACCATAATCCCCAATCTCCAGAATCCATGTCCCATAACTCATCCCATAATTCTTTTATGAAATTATTTACATTGCAAAAATAAGGCTAAGTAATTGGGGTTGTCACACCAGGATGAAATGAACACACTGATGTGAATTCCCATAGAGTGGTCCCAAGGCATGTAGGATGGAATGAACACACCCACCTGAATGCACTCAAGGTGGAAGGAGTGAACCCAGAGTGAACACACCCACCTAAATGTGTCTGAGGTGGAACAAGTGCACCAAGAACGATCATGTTCCGATGTGGAACATATCAACCAAGACCTTATGAGCCATTAGAGAAATTTTGAGGTCTAAAATGGGCCTCCAAAGAAAAATGTACAACCAAAATCAAATTTATAAGAACCAATATAATTAAAGATGATGATGTCAACCATGGGGGATGATTCACCATTTTTGGAGTAAAAAAATTGAAAAGATTGAAAAATAAAAAAATAAAAATAAAAAACGACTTTTTCAACTTATCTCCCTATGGTTTTACACAAATTCCAGTGGGAGCACTTGTTGGATGCCTAATTTAGTTCCTCACCCAAGGAGTTCCCATGTTCCATAATTTCAATGGACTCTACTATGCACAAAATGAGAAAAATATGAAAAAAACGTGATTGCAATCACGCTTTTCATGTACTTCTCATTTTTTGTGTAGCAAGTTTCATCGAAAGTATGCAACAAGGGTACTACTTGGATGAGGAATTAAATTATGCATCCAGCAAGTTCTCCCGCTAGAAATTTGAGGAAAATCATAGGGAGATAAGTTGAAAAAATAGTTTTTCTACTTCTTCTTCTTCTTCTTCTTCTTTTTCCCTCTAAAAGTTGATTTTATAATCTAATCTTATTTTATTATTTCCATTATTATTTTATAATATTCCTTAGGAGGCTCATTTTAGACCTCAATATTTGTCTAATGGCCCTTGCACAAGACAAAATGAGTCGACCCTCTTGAAGTTGGGATTTCACACATGAATAAGGATGGAACGAGCATTGCACTAATACTACACAAGTGCCCACACTAAGACGAAAAGAGTCGGCCTGATTGCCCAAATGCTCCCCTAAGTGCATGAAAAAACTGTTTGAGTAAACGATGGACCAAGTGGAATGAGGGAAAGAAAGACTTTACATGAACAACGAAAGAGATGAGTATTGGGCAAGAAAAAATGATTTTTGAAGCAAAACCAAATGTGGAGAGGAGTTTACCTTACCCCCATGGTAGAGTAGAGTCGTTCCAACCAACAGAGGTGCGAGTTGTGGAATGAACCAAACCAAAGACAGTTGAGCATCCCTGAGATTATGTGAGAAGTGCCTTAAGACTAGGGGAGTGTTTTTTTATGGTTTTCTTAGGGACATGGTCGGGGAATCAAAGGTTGTTCTTTCTTGTATCTTAGGGAGTAGGTCGTGGGCCAAATCCTCGTATAAATATGATTTTTTATATAAATAAGTTTCACACACATGTTGTCTCTTGTCTCATAAGTTGCAAAGTTTTCTTTTGTGACACTTATGCCATGATGGAATTGTTGAATGTGGATTATTATGGATGAAGTGAATTTGGACATTATGCTTGTGTTGAATATTGAATGTTATTTTCACTAACATTATAAATTTCACACGCAAATAAGAAGTATAAGTGTCAGTGGCATGGTTTGAAAGTTGTAGTCATAAGTTGGACACAACTATTATGATAATCCTTGCCAGTGTCAAAAGTTCAGAGCTCTTGATGTGCCTCAACTCAAGTGTATGCTCTAGGTGCATGAAAAAGGGCCATCCTTAGCTCTCCTCAAACCCTACTACTTTTAGAAAGTTGTGTCGATGTAGTTGTATATGAGGGGATATGTGGTATGAGGGATTTTAAGAATTTTGGGCTACAAAAAGTTGTGTTCCATAAAAATAAACTAATATATATTAAAAATAAAGGTTGTTTTTATTATAAATATGTATTGGGGGAGGGGGTTCAACAAAACTATTTTGGGAGGTTTTTATTAATATTTAGTTATGTGGATAGGCCTATTTATTTTGGAATTGGACTTTCATAATTTTAATTTAATTATCAATAATTTTTTAGGTGGATAGTATGGATTTAATATCCATAGAATATTCTAGAATATTGGTTTGTATACACAAACCAAAGATTGAGATTTATCTACAAAGTAGTTATGTCCTTTTTGTCATTTTATTTAAATAGGTTAATTTAAAAGAATATTATATATGAACAATTGTCATATGAAGTGAGTTATGTTAAGAACCTTGTTCTACTTTTGGAAAATTAGAATATTGTTAATATTATACACAAATCAGAGATTGAGATTTATCTACAAAGTAGTAATGTCCTTTTTCCATTTTAATTAAATAGATTAATTTAAAAGAATATTATATAATAACAAGTGTCATAGGAAGTGAGTTATGTTAAGAAACTTGTTCTACTTTTGGAAAGTTGTGTCCATGTAGTTTTATATTAGGGGATCTCTAATATGAGGGAATATAAGTATTTTTGGGTACAAAAGATGTGTTCAATAAAAATAATTAATATAGATTAAAAATAAGGGTTATTTATTATAAGATGTATTGGAGGAGGCCATTCAACAAAAAAAGTTTGGGAGTTCTTTATTATGTGGATAGACCTATTTATTTTGGAATATGACTTCAATAATTTTAATTTAATAATCAATAATTTTTAGATGGATAGTAGGGATTTAATCTTCATGAAATATTCTAGAATATTGTTAATAGTATACACAAATCAAATATTGAGATTAAATATCTACAAAGTAGTTATGCCATTTTTCCCTTTTAATTAAATAGATTAAATTAAAATAATATTATATATGGACACGTGTCAAATTAAAAATCTGTTATATGTTTTTTTAAATGTATATATGTTTAACTTGGTATATTGATCACTCATATAAATTTAATGTATGATAAGTGCATATAGGAAACAATCGATAATAAAAATCCAAACACTTACTCATTATACATCTCAAATTACTAAAATAAAATCAATCATAAGAATTAACTAATTTATAAATTATTATTATAATTATATTATTACTGTTATTAATGACAAAAATAATTAATACACAAGTTAAAATGTATATATACATTAGAAAAAATATTTGACAAGATTATTATCCATGAGATTCACTTCCACTTTATTGTGGAAATAGTATCAATACAACGTGTCAAAAAAACCACAACTCATTTAGTATGAAGCATATTTAAATTAATGAATTTAATTAAAAGGGCAAAAAATACCTAACTAATTTGAAAATAAATATGAGATTTTGATTTGTCTATTCTACTAAGAATATTATATGGAGGTTAAATCCCTACCATCCACTTAATAATTATTGATAATTAAATTAAAATTATGGAAGCTCTATTCCAAAATAAACATGCCTATCAATGTAAATATTTCTTTTAGAACTAGCACAACTGTATAAATTAAATGACTTGTAAACATGGATAGGAATTAATCCATGATAAGTATCAAAAAAGTTGCCTCATTATCCATATTGAAAAATCGTTAAACTAAATTATAACTTTATTTTAAATTATTATTATCATTAATTAAAATTTAATATATTAGTTAAAACAAATATATATTAAAAAATATGTAACAATATTTTTAATCTTGGAGATTCACTCCCACTTTACCAGGAAAATTCTTAACTTGTAAATAGTTCTTTTTAACCATGGAGATTCATCCCCACTTCACCATAAAAATTCTTAACTTGTGAATAACTCTTCTTACAATAACATGGGCCAATACCAAGGCTTTATGAATATCACATGCCTAATATTTTTTTCCATAGTGGGAGAGACCATCACAACTCAATTGTAAACCAACACCCGGGACATCCATCATTGGCTGCTATCAAATATAGGCTGGCTCATGATCATTATTCAAGGAAAACCAAGTGGTCTGTAAGGGGGGAATCTTTCACTTCTGCCACATGTCTTTGGGTCTTTGAGCTCCACGAGCTCTTAGCCAAACCATATGCCTTTTGCTCTTGAGTCAAGGAAGACTGGATCTTAGCCATTTTAGGGAATACTCCATGCCCAACCACATGCCTAATATTACATGTGTTGATATGACATTTTTTTTTAAACAACTGAATTTGAAATAAATTAATTAAAAGAGCATTAATAAATTGGAGATAAATCTTAATCCTTGATCTATGAATACTACTAGAAATATTCCAACATATTCCATGGAGGTTAATTCTCTATCATCCACCTAATAATTACTAATAATTAAATTAAATAGGCCGACATAATAATAATAATAATAATAATAAAGCTATAATTTATTTAGTTTTTATGATTTTTAAAATTTTAGCAATGTGAGAACTATCCTTGCCCCAAGAGAAGCATTCTACAACACAGTAGGAGGGGGATGTGTAAGTATGTCACATCTCAAATAGAATACTAATAAAAATAAAATAAAAAATTAATGTCAACCTAAGACAAAAATGAAAATAACCATATAATTGTAAAAAAATAGGAAACAATTCAACACAAAGAATCTAAAATCCTCCTACAAAATCTTTTAATATTTCCTTTAATTAAATATTTGTAAAAGAACTTTTAAAAGGAAATACCATATTTTATGGATATATTGAAATCTTTAAAAACATAAATATTCAAGGTCAAAGTTGTAATATTTGAAAATATTAATTTAATGTAGTTTCATTATAAATGTTATTGTCATGCCATATAAAAAACGACATTAAATCTAACATTAATATTCAAAGATTAATACTAATATTATTAATAATATTATTAGATATATATATTTTTTAATTAATAATATGAGAAAAGGTTTGCATCTCAAGGGATTTGATCCCTCTAAATGCATAATAGATCCATCTTGGGATTTAATCCCTCTAGGCGCATAATAGATCCAAAGTTAGATGAATTTAAGCTAGTTTATCATCATGCAAGTATTTTAACCATTATTATGGGTTGATGCCTATTAAGTTTTATAGACCATTTAATGTAAATAATTACAATAATAATTTAAAAATATCCTTTAATATCACACAAACACAATACTACAACATAAATTGATTAAATAAAAGCTAAAGTCTCCATAAATATACATTTATCCATGGGGGCTTCACTTAATGAACCTCTGACATATCACCTCCATTCATGGCATACTAAACAATACCCCTAATTTGACTACATATTGGAAAATACCTCTAAAAATCACATTATTTAACCTCCTACCAATACGAACCCAATACACCTTCCTAATTAAAAAAAAAACCCTACTATCACTAGATATTGTAGGCATCCATTTTCTCATTAACATTTTTTATGCCCCTTTATATTTTCTCATTAAATTTGACCTCTTTTTTTATACCGTCCAATATAAAAACCCTTTACCCCCTAATATATGCTCAATATGTTATGTCATTTTTTCTTAATATATATCCCCAATATGAATGCACGTAGTATGGTATTGCCCCCATTAAAATTCCCATACATTTATCCTAATAAATACTCATAAGAAACTCATTTTCAGTACCTTCACCACCATAGCCTTTATTTCTAAATTTATATGAAAATAATAATTAAATACCTTAATGTGTCATTCACTCAAGATATACAAGTCAGAGAATTTAAACTATAGCCGTTTTCTTGAAATTATAATATGCAGCTTACACTTTTTTGAAAACTTATTAAAATAAATATGGACTCCTTTATAACGGTAATTTTAATGACACTTCTTAAGTGGGTTTGAAATTCTTTATGAGTTGTAAGAGATTTACTTTTAATCCTCACAATATCTTGTTATTCATTACTGAATCAAAGATATTAAATAATGTTTATTCAGTTAGGAGAACAACCCTTTAAATTCTATCACTTCTAACCAAAAAAGAAAGCAATGACAAAATCTTCTCAAATGGGTGTGAAGCTTTTGACCTAATCTGATAGGTCTAATTTTAATACGGGCATCCCCCTCGCCCTTTATCGCTTCACACTCTCATTAAAGTGATGAAAACCTGATAGGTCTATTTTTAAAACGGGCATCCCACCTCACCCTTTTTCTCTTCACACTCTCATTAAAGTGATGACAAAATAATCATGCAAAATATAACTCCATCCCTTTGATAAAATGCCCCTTTGTTACAATTTCAAAACTAAGGAAATTGTCGAATTCAATAGTTATTTTATTATTTCTTGATAATTGAAAAGAAATGTTTGATATTTTAAAGAAACAAACAAATCAACTTTCAAATTCAATCCTTAATACAATCCTACTTTTATTTATTATTTATAAAAGTAGGGTAAATAAAAATGTGTTCACAAAGTTTGGATGGAATAAAGATATAGGTGCTTAGTGATAGTAATTATTAAGTGTTATATAATAAGTTTATAACTGTTTTACCAATTTTTCATTTGGCCTATTATTACATTTTGTTTTTCATTTTTCTTATTAAATATTACAATTTTTTTTATTTAACAGATATGAGGAAAGACATTAAACTAAGGGTTAGCTTACTACATGGTTTTTAATATTTACTATAAGGAGAAACAAGTAAAAAGCGTAGTTTAATGAGGCATCAATTTCACTTAGAAAATAATGGATATTCTGCAGGATTTTGAAAAAGTCAGGGATAAATTTATGGAATTCCAAGTTACAATTGTCAAACTTTGAGTTTTTGGGTTCTCTAGGGGTTTTTGAGGGTGCTAAATCCATTTCCACCATCAAAAACATGATTCAAGCACTCCTACTGTTAGATTTTTTTTGAATGAAAATGACCGAATTTTGACGATTTTTGGCCATCCAAGTGGAATTAACACTTGAGTAGAAAACATTGTAAGAAACATACAAAAACTGATGGGTAAATTAAAGGTGCACTTTACGAGCATATGACTAAAAGGAATATTGCGTGAACCACTCCGTAACAAGTATTACACTTTCAATGGCACACATATGGATGTGCATTGAGTAAAGGGTTAAATTTTAATGAGTCCCCCTACCCATCAGGGAATCTTTTATGACGATTTTATATTTAAACTACCCTTCACATGACTTTTAGTATTTACTTTTACCTTGCATAATATTTTTTTTATATAAAATTATAGTCAATGAAAATTCATCATTTTTTATTCTAGAAATGCATTGATGAGGAATTAACTAACTATTAGACCTTTTGGCTTTTTCTGGGCATTTCATTACTAGAATTAGGTGAGTAAAATTGTTAAGATCTCATTTTTTTATATTTGAAATGTATTTTTCAATACTTAAATGGATTCAACATCATTAAGAACCCCCAAGACACCCATATTTTAAAAATTTGTTAGCTCAACATTAGGGTTTCAAGAATTTTGGCTAGATTTTAATTAGATTTGACTAGAAAAAATCACTAGAAATAGGTTAAAATGTCTAATATTTAGCCTATTTCCATTCATAATAATCAAAATCATATTAGTTCAAACATTTCATCTAATTTCTGCAAATTATATTCATAATTGCCCTCACATGAAAATAGTGAATATAAATATTGTTGCAACTGAATTAGATAATAAAATTTAACTTAACAGAAATTGAAATACACATACCATGTTTCCAATTAAGTCACTTGAATGACAATCCCATGTAAAAAACAATATTGTGAAATAAGTTTCAAACAATGTACATAATGTGCATGAACTATGTAAATGTTTAAAAAGTACAATCAATATCATCGTGTATATGAACTGAAATTTGGATAGTTTCACCAAAATAGATAATTGTCAAAACACAACAATATTATAAACATAAAAGTAAAAAAATTTAAATATTTAAGCTTCTTCTTTCTTCAATGTCTTTACAGATGTCATATTCCCTATCCCATTCCACCATCGATGAATCAAGCCCAATTAGGGACTGATGCAAGAGCATCCGACACTCTTCATTAAAGGAGGAATCCAAAGTGGAGGAAGCAAGGAGGACGTGGACCATCGGAGCAAGCCAAGGACATTTCTATTAAAATAGAGCTTAAATGATGGAAGCAATAAGTCTCTAGAAGACTTAATTAATGTAACTGTCTACCATATGTATATGAATAGAGAGATTTAGGGGTTTTTGAGTGATTCATGAAGAGGATTTGATCGGATCCTTCAATGATCCGATCCAATGTTAACTTATATATATATATATATATATATATATAAATATATATATATATTATATATATTATATATATATGGTGAACATGCCTATTCAATAGAGATAGAGATATATAGAATCGAATAATAGAAATTTGTGAGAACAAAGTAGTCAAGATGTAGTCGAGAGGGAACTCGTTCTAAGGCTGAAATGCCTTAAATCTTGTAAACATGTTGTGTATAATATAAATTGTGTTCAATGTCAAAATTGTTCATCTCTGTGTGTATTTTATAAACTGTATGAATAGTCCTGTGTGGCGAGATTATCGATCGACCATCGATCACTTAATGGATTGATGGCAATCTAATATTAAGTAAATAAGTCGATATGAGTGTTCTGTGTAAAGACAAAGTATGACAGAGAAACTGGGGCTTAAGCGTAAATCCATCGATAAGCAGAAGATCAACAGCATAGACAAAAAGGAACAGGGACCGCCGGATCTTTTAGATCAAATGATAGTAATGGTGAAAGAGTGTAGAGTTAATTCGCGGTGAAAATAGTTTCTCAACAGTAAAAGTGGTATTTCAGGTGACCTCAAACCCTTAAGCGGTATTGAAGGGTGAGCACCTGATGCCACTAATAAGGCAACACGTAGTAGTGATGAGGAGAGAGGAAACCACTTTGAGGGAGGTTAATCCTCATGCCACTTGTCCACCTGAAATCCCTAACAGTTGTCAGATCTAGCGCGAGTAGATCAACAGTTGAGGTTTGTCCTGCAAGTTGGTTGATTAGGCCAGCGACAACCGTCAGATTGAGCCCCAGATCAACGACCAAGATCTAATCGCAAATCGTAATAGAGAGAGGTCAAGGGATGACGGATATAGAATTGTCATATGTCAATGGGCGATTAAGCGATGCATCAATAGCCGTTGGATCGAAAAATGGAATTGACAGTGGAGATTGGGCCGATCGGAGATCGGTGATCAGGGAGCACAATAGGAAGGTGATGGACTGAGAATGGACCTGCTGATATTTATGAATGCAGGCATAATCTTTTTGAAGTCCGGCCTTATGTTTTTTAGGTTAGGTATTCCCATGTATTCCTTCATATTGCGTTAAAGTAATGTGGTCCTAGTTTTCAAAGGAAAATCCGATAAAGTGTTGTGGTCCAAGTTTAAAGGGTAAGGCCTAAATAAACTTTTTCGATAAGGTTTATGAACCATAAACCATAGGCTGCCCACAAACCATATGCCTAAGGATTGAAAATTTATAAAGAAAGGGGAAATCGGTATACCCCAAAATCTCCTTTCATCAAGTGGTATCAGAACCGGGAAAGGGAAGAATATTTCCTGTGAGAAGAAGGAAGAGTTTGAAAGAAGAAGGAGAAGAGGTACAATTGTTGAATTATGGTGAGTTTATGGTCTTTACTGTCATGCAAATAGTGGCAGTGGAAGGTGAGAAGACTTGCAGCAATCTTAGAGCATGGAATGCTCAAGTGGTTCCAAAGAGGAGAGAACCAGAAGGATGCCAAAAGACTAAGCTCAGAGGAGAAAGCTTGGTGAGGTATCATGTAGCAGAGGAAGATTGTTACTATAGAGGTTGGTTGCAACTCATAGAAGATCATGAAGGCAATTCCACTGAGAAGTGGGTATAATTGCTAAGGACAAGGAGAAGCATATGACGAGGAGGTCATAAATTTTTGTGCCTCGGGAGTCTGAAGCAGGAGCATGTGGCAATCTTCATTAAAGGAGGAATCCAAAGCAAAGGAAGCAAGGAGGACGTGGACCATCGGAGCGAAACAAGGACATTTATGTTAACATAGAGCTTAAATGATGGAAGCAATAGGTCTCTAGAATACTTAATTAAGGTAATTGTCTATCATATGTATACAAATAGAGAGATTTAGGGGTTGTTGAGTGATTCATGGAGAGGATTTGATCAGATCCTTTTAGTGATATGATCCAATGTTCCCTTATATATATATATGATGATGAACCTGCGTGTTCAATGGAGATAGAGATATATAGAGAAAATAACAAAAATTTGTGAGAACAGAGTAGTCAAGATGTAGTCGAGAGGGAACTCATTCTAACGTTGAAATGCCTCAACTCTTGTAATCATGATGTGTATAATATAAAGTGTGTTCATTGTCAAAATTGTGCATCTGTGTTGTATTTTATAAACTATATGAATAGTCCTGTGTGGCGAGATTGTTGATCGACCATCGATCACTGAATGGATCGATGGCGATCCAATATTAAGTAAATAAGTTGATAAATGAGTGTTCTATGTAAAGACAGAGTATGGCAGAGAAACTGCGGTTTAAGTGTAAATCCATCAATAAGTAGAAGATCAACTGCATAGACAGAAAGGAATGGGAACCATCAGATCTTTCAAATCAACAGATAGTGATGGTGAAAGAGTGCAAAGTTAATTCGTGGGGAATATGGTTTCACAACAATAAAAGTGGTATTTCAGGCGACCTAAAACCCTTAAGTCATATTGAAGGGTGAGCACCTGATGCCACTCATCAAGAGACACATTACAACGAGGATGTGAGAGGAACCACTTTTCAGTTGGTTAATCCTCGTGCTACTTGTCCACCTGAAATCCCTAACGATCGTTGGATCTAGCATGAGTAGATCAATGGTTGAGGTTTGTCGTGCAAGTTGGTTGATCAGGCGAGCGACAACCATCGAATTGAGCACCAGATCAACGACCAATATCTAATCACAAATCAAAATAGAGAGAGGTCAAGGGACGACGAAGATAGAATTGCAATACATCGATGGGTGATTAAGCGATGCGCCGAAAGCCATTGGATCAGAAAATGGAATCAACGGCGGAGATTGGGCTGAT
The DNA here is from genome assembly GCA_000404065.3 of Pinus taeda. Classification (NCBI taxonomy): domain Eukaryota; kingdom Viridiplantae; phylum Streptophyta; class Pinopsida; order Pinales; family Pinaceae; genus Pinus; species Pinus taeda. The sequence goes on along the minus strand of APFE031678318.1, from coordinate 147,991 downwards.
CAGAGAGCGCAGGGGGAAGGTGATGGACTGAGAATGGACCCATTGATATTTATGAACACGGGCATAATATTTTTGAAGTTTGGCCTTATGTGTTTTGGGTTGGGTATTCCTGTGTATTCCTTCATATTGCGTTAAAGTAACGTGGTCCCAGTTTTCAAAGGAAAATATGATAAAGTGTTGTGGTCTTGGTTTAAAGGCTAAGGTATAAATAAACGCTTCCGATAAGGTTTGTGGGTCATAACCCACAGGCCTCACAATCTTAAATTTATAAAGAAAGGGGAAATTGGTATACCCCAAAATCTCCTTTCATCAGGGACACTCACACCAAGGCATCCAATGCAGCTAATGATAGTTTTATTCTTCGAACATCCTTTATTACGTTTTTTCTTGAGAAGCTTATTTCACATGTGAATGTACTTGCTGTTATAGTGTGTATTTCCTGTTATAACTTTGACATGTCAGGAAAATTTGTCTGCAACCCTATAATATAAAAAACACTCCAAGCATCTTTCATGGATCCTCCCTCACTGTTATGCAACCAACTCACAAAATAGAAGAAAAGATAGAGCAACGACTTAAAAATCATCGTCTTCGAGGGTGGCAACCTCCTTTACATTACACAAATGAAAAATTCTTGGATGATACAAATGACAAGACCTCCTTTCTATATGTAGGAGTCTAGGGGGTCACAATATAGTCAGAGCCAAAATAATAATAATAATGTAAGGGCACAACAATAACAATAGTGGGCTTATATGGGGCACAATAATCACAATATGGGGACAACATGGACACAACAATAATAATAAGGGGCTACAATGACAATAATAATTGTTGGAAATAATACTGAGAGGGGGGTGGGGGGTGAATCAGTATTAGCAAATCAATAATATTTTCATTTCCATTATCAAATTCATATACGCTACTTCAGTTAAGGATACCCACGTGTATATGAAACTGTGTTTAATGCAACTAGCACATATCCAGTAAGCTTATAATTCAGTTAGTTGATCTTCAATGAGTGCATCAGAACAATATTAACCATTTGAACGGTAAACAGGTGTAGTAAAATAGAACAGATCATCACACATAAGAAATACACATGAACACCATGATATAAGGTGGAAACCCAATGTGGGTGATAACCACTTGCTACAATTCATATCTATCTTCTTTTAATAATAAACTTCATTTTACAACATTTATGTACTGGTGCAGTCTTATACTAGTACGCAGGCTTCTACCTGTAGAAGGCTACAACCTTCTCCTATTCTCTAGCTTCTCCTAGAAGGAAGCTACAACCCACTTAGCTCTTGTACTAGCTGATGTACTACTACATAGGTGCTAACCTAGAGAAGGTTGCAACCTTCTATTTTCTTCCAGGGACCACATTTCATAAATTTTTAGACTGGATCCATAAATACAAAATAATCACTACTACAATATAATCACTAACTTTGAATCACCCAACAACTGAATCACTGAAACCGTGTCATCAAAACACAGTCACCAGAATATAGATCGGAGCCCAAAACTATATAACAACCATTAGAACCAACAACAACCTGAAATATCAAATCTCATAATGTATACGCTACTTGACTGTGTCAAACTAGTGTGTATACACCCTTTCACCATAAAGAACCCATGTACAGATCTGAAAATAATTACTTATACCTTCACTGCAATTTCTAACTTCAGATATACCCAGACCATAAGATATAAAGGATAAAACATGTGTCAGTATTCAGATCTATTCATGATCATACCATATAATGATAATACAATTTAGTCTTCAGGATCCCAATCCATCAACCTTTATCAACCGCATAGGTCCCTCCTTGGTTCAGATCAAGCAAAGCATCACAAATCCATAACCAGCATACTAGATCTCATACTTCATCAGATATTCATCAATTGCACACTTGCACCTTGGCCTAATGATCTTCTCCTCCTTATATAGGTTTAAGCCTCTTTCAATATCATGGTCCAAAACCATGTAGGACCAATACCTTGGACCTAATACCTGGGGTCAACACTTCGGACCAAATACCATGGACCGACACCAAAATACCATGGACCAAATACCACGGACCAAAACTTAGATTTCCAACATGTACACGCCTTTCCTTCTATAAACATGCATGTGTATGTATATGCGACTTGGTATATGGTGCACCCACATGTATACACTTCTTTGTCACAACGCACCTACGTATACCTCTCTGATCATTAATTCTTTGCTATTTACTAGCTAACTATGATCTGTCATCTAAGTGAGTTGCCATCAAGGACGACACCTGTATCATATCTGTATCATAATGCCAACAATCTCCCCTTTTGGACTTGATGGCAACCACCACACCAAGTCACTCTCCCCCTTTGACATCAAGGGCAAAGGGCATAACAAGATGTTCTCTCCCTTGGTATACCTTCTTTTGTCCATACTCCCCCTAAGTACCTGCTGAAATCTCTAATTGAGCTCCCCCTTTGTACATGCCAAGGTGTACCAATTCGTGCATGCTCCCCCTGAGCACATGCAAGGTCTGCAAAATCATAACATGACTCTATACATACAACAATCTCCCAACCAAGTGGTAATACACCATTTTGACTCATCCACCCAACCAAATGGGAATGTACCAAATGTTTTTACATGACTAAAAAAAAAGAAAACATTACATCATCCATCCCATGCATAGTGGGGTAAAAAAATACATCGTATGACTCACAAAGACCAAGGACCTAAACAAGACCATGATAGTTATCAGCAGCTACCATACACTAGAAGCATCTATCACTAGCATCCAAACATGTAACCTGCAATCCATTCTCTTGGTCAAGCAAGATGTGTCAATAAGCATCATCACCAAAGACTTCTAACCATAATGCCAACAATGCATTATTCGAAGCATATGCTGCCCCCTGAGCCTATGCCAACCATCATATACCATGACCGAACCATTTCTTGAGTCTGTTCTGCTGCTTTTTCTTTAGAGCTCCATATACGTGACTCTGCAGCCTATAACTCGTGTATATACGTGACTTATCTTCATAATATTTGCGTATGAAAATTGGAATATTGAAGGTCTACACTTTCAATTTCCCCTGTGTCTGCTATGTTAGCTAACTGAGTTATGACACATCTTTCTGTCTCTAATTCTGTCGTCTTCAATACCCGGAATTACGATGATGTATGATCCTCTTGCTTTGGATTTTGAATTTTGCTCCTGCATTCTCTTACTTTATGTCCAAACTTGTTACATGCATAACATCTTACATGTTTCATATTCCTCTTATAGTAGTCAATGGCTTTGTGACCAAACATATTGCAAGAAAAACAATATCCCTTGAAGTACCTGGAGCATGATGATCTTTCTGTGTGATGGTCTTGACCCATTTTTCTTCTGCATCTAGCTGCAATATGTCCAATACATAACATTCAACATTATTCATTTGAGGAAATAACTGACTATCTCTTCCATAGTTGAGAGGAAAAGATCTTCTTTGAAGCATTTCTTTCCTTGGTTGTTGTTGGGGTTGACCATTTATCTCTTCGTTGATCATTTCAGATTTTTCATTAGAATTCCTTTCCTCACCATGTGAGCTAGATTCACCTTCAGAAGTTTCATAAAAACCAATACCATTTTTGATGGCTGTGGATCTTTGACTACTAAGAATATCATCCAAAATCTTAGTATTGTCTTGAAATTGTAATAGTTTATCCTTTTCTTCTAATTTACCTTTTAAGATATTTATCTCAACCTGATGTTGTTCTTTCTTTTCCAGATATTGTTTCCTTGTGTTTTCTTCAACTTTTATTCCTTCTTCCACTTGTTGCCTTAATTCGAGCACTTCATGTTCTTGTTCTTCAAGGGCTTCTTTATTCTGCTTCTTTGATTTTTTAATATCTTCCTTTAGAGAGAGGATCTTAGATTCAAGCCTTTGAACTGTTGTGCTCTAATCTTCTACTACATCCTGCAGTTGCTCCCTTACTTTGGTTACTGTCTCCAGCTGTTCTTTTAATTCAATAACTTCTTCTATTTCTACGTCCTTATTTTCATATGTCATGAGAGGTCTAATGTCTTCATCACTATTGGATGATTCATTACGTTTATCATGAGTATAATAACCTCTATTACCTTCTTCAGACATCTTTTCTTTGTTATGAGGGCATCTAGTAGTGTAGTGACCAACTCTACCACAAGAAAAGCATTTGAAAGGTAGCTTACCTTTTAACGTTCCAGATCCTGATTCAAGATTCTTGACAAAATTTACCTCATACTCTTCTTCTGAAATGTATCTTGATTCACCAAGTTTTTCTTTTCCATTTGATGATACTTTAAGTGTGACTTCTCTCATATCTGATGGTCCTCCCTTTCTCATCTCAAAAGTAGTTAAGATTCCGTGAAGTTGCCATATAGTGATTTTTTGCAGTTCCTCCTTTTCTTCTATGGTAGACACTTTGGATTCAAATTTAGTAGACAAGGATCTCAAAACTATCTGAACTAAGACAACTTCCTTAATTTCTTCACCCAGATTCCTCATACAATTGACAATCTCATCTATATGTAGGAAGTAATTAGATATGCTTTCATTACTATACATCTTAAGAGTTTCATACTGTTTTCTGAGAGTTTGAAGGTTAGCACGTTTTACCTGATCATCTCCTTCGTAGCTTAGAATTATTTTATCCCATATTTCTTTTGCTGATTTGAACTGCATGACCTTGAAAAATTCTGATTGTGACAAACTTCCCAATAAGATATTAACAGCTTTGGCATTGAGTTCATATTGCCTTCTATATGCTGTATCTATAGGAGTTGTTGATGGATATGTATATCCTCCTTCCACGATTCCCCAAACATCTGTTCCAAGTGATTGTAGATATGTTGTGGTTCTTATTTTCCAGTAGAAAAAATTTCTCCCATCGAAGATTGGTGGTTTGAAGGATCCCTCTCTTTTGTGATTACTCATCCTAATGGATCTTCCTTCAAGCGATCAAGCTTCTTCTGAAGGACCTGCTCTGATAGCAATTGTTGGAAATAATACTGAGAGTGGGGGGGTAAATTAGTATTAGTAAATGAATAATATTTTCATTTCCATTATCATATTCATATATGCTACTTTACTTAATGATACCTGCATATATATGCAACTATGTTGAATGCAACTCGCATATATCCAGTAAGCTTATGATTCTGTTAGTTGATATTGAGTTAGATAGAACATTATTAACCATATGAATAGTAAACAGGTGCAGTACAACAAAATAGATCATCACACATAAGAAGCACAAATGAACACCATGATATAAGGTGGAAACCCAATGTGGGTGAAAACCACCTGCTGCAATTCGTCTCTATCTTATTTTAATAAGAAACTTCTTTTTACAATATTTTTGTACTGGTGCAGTCTTATACCAGTACGCGGGCTTCTACCTACAGAAGGCTACAACCTTCTCTCGTTCTCCAGCTTCTCTTGGAAGGGATCTACAACCCCCTTAGCTCTTGTACTAGCTGGTGTACTAGTACGTAGGTGCTGACCTACAGAAGGCTACAACCTTCTCTTTTCTTCCGAGGACGATGTTTCATAATTTTTTAGATTGGATCCATAAATACAAAATAATCACTACTGCAATACAATCATTAACTTTGAATCACCCAACAACTGAATCACTGAAACCCTGTCATCAAAACACAGTCACCAAAACACAGACCAGAACCCAGAACTCTGTAACAACCACTAGAACCAACAACAACCTAAAATATCAAATCTCATAATGTATACGCTACTTGACTGTGTCAAACCAGAGTGTATATGCCCTTTCATAGAGAGAACCCACGTACAGATCTAAAAATAATTACTTATACCTTCATTACAATTTCCAAATTTATATATACCCAGACCATAATATATAAAGGATAAAACATACATCAGTATTCAGATCTATTCATGATCATACCGTATAATGATAATACATTTTAGTCTTCAAGATCCCGGTCCATCAAACTTTATTAACCGCATAGGTGCCTCCTTGGTTTATATCAAGCAAAGCATCACAAACCTATAACCAGCATAATAGATCTCATACTCCATTAGATATTCATCACTTGCACACTTGCACCTTGGCCTAATGATCTTCTCCTCCTTATATAGGTTTAGGCCTCTTTCAATACCATGGTCCAAAACCATGTAGGACCAATACCTTGGACCCAATACCTGGGGTCAACACTTCAGACCAAATATCATGGACTGATACGAAAATACCATGGACCAAATACCACAGACAAAAACTTAGATTCCCAGCATGCACGCGCCTTTCCTTCTGTAAACATGCATGTGTACGTATACGAGACTTGGTATATGGTGCACCTGCGTGTATACGCTTCTTTGTCATAGCACACCTGCATATACCTCTATGATCATTAATTCTTTGATATTTACTAGTTGTACTATGATCTATCATTTGAGTGAGTTGCCATCAAGGACAACACTTGTATCATATCTATATCATAATTCCAACAATAATAAGGGGCTATAATGACAATAATAATAAGGGAATACAAAAGTATTATAGGGACCTAACATGCCCCTCTCCTTTAGAAAAGTGTTGTCCTCAACGCTTGAGTAGTTCTGGATGCTTCTGTATAAAATTCTCATCCTCCCATGTGGAATGTTCAATGGGTAAGTTCTTCCACTTCATGAGATACTTTGAAATTGATTGATTTCGTAACTATCGAGTTCTTGTTTCTGTGACTTCTTTAGGTTCCAATATGATTTTTCCTTCCTCGTCAAGTTCTGCAAATATTGTTTGAACTGGGAGATTTTCACCTATAACCTTCTTTAAGCATGAAACATGGAACACTCAGTGCACTCAAGAAGTTGTAGGAAGGTCCAATTTGTACGCCATAGTACCAATCTTTTGCAACACCTTGTACGGACCATAATACTTTGGTGATAATTTATTATCCTTCTTAGCATGCTTGAGGGACATTTTTTTGCATGGTTGTAGCCTTACAAATACCTAGTCACCTACATCAAAACTTCTTTCACTGGGATGTTAATATTCCTGTTGTTTCATTCTATTCTTTTCCAAAGTGAGGTTATCCTTTAAGAGTTGGAGAACCTGTTGTTGATGCTCGATGTGATCTTCCACTACTTGAACCTTAGAATTTTCTTTTAAATATGATGTGATAAATGGTGGATGATATCCATAAAGTTCCATAAATGGGGTCATTTTTGCTACAGTATGGAAGGAAGTGTTATACCACCATTCAGCCAGAGGCAACCATTTGACCCATTATGTTTGTTTATCAGATACAAAGCAACGAAGATATCCTTCCAAACATTTGTTCACTATCTCAGTTTTCCCATCAGATTGAGGATGATAAGATGAACTATGAGCTAACTAAGTACCCAGACAAGAGAATAATTATGTCCAAAAATTTCCAGTGAAAATGGGATCTCTATCGCTTACAATAATCTTTGGATTTCCATGTATATTTTGAATTGTTTCCATAAATGCAGTAGAAATTGTATTGGATTTAAAGGGATGAGATAATGCACAAAAGTGTGCATACTTGGTAAGGCTATCAACTACCACCATGATGACACTTTTTCCTTCAGACTTGGGTAAAACTGTGATAAAATCAATTGAAACCTCATCCCAACATTGACTTGGAATGGATAAAGCTTGTAATAGAATTGGGGTCTTAATTATTTCAACTTTATTTGTTGGCATACCAAACATTCCACCACAAACTTTTGAATATCAGATTTAAGGCCATCCCAAAAAAAATCTTTCTTAACCCTATGGTAAGTTTTTAAAAATCTTGAGTGTCATCCTAAGGGATAGGTGTGAAACTTTGTTATGAAACCAACTCACAAAAATATAGAAAAGATAGATCAACGACTTCAAAATCAGCCTCTCCGAAGGGAAACCTACTTTACATTACACAAATGAACAATTATTGGATGATACAAATGACTAAATCTCCTTTCTATTTATAGAAGTCTAAGGGGTCACAATATAATCAAAGTCGACATAATAATAATAATATAAGGGCATAATAATAACAATAGTGGGCTTCTATGGAGCACATTAATAACAATATGGGGACAATAGCGGCACAATAATAACAATAAGGGCTACAATGACAATAGTAACTAGGGAATCACTAGTAGTATAGGGACCTAACATGCCCCTCTCCTTCAAAAAAGTGTTCAATGCTTGAGTAGTTCTGGATGCTTCTGTATAAAATTCTCATCCTCCTGTCTGGAATCTTCATTGGGTAAGTTCTTCCACTTGATGAGCATGACCTAACATGAGGTAATTGGGAAGCATGAGGTTCTCCAATGAATCAGGTTTCCAAAGGCGAACGTTATGTTAGATGTTCCTTTAAAGTTCCGATGAACACATCAACCCTATGCTCTTCTAGAATATATTTTACCCTTATATTCAATTTTTGGAAGTCCTCAATGTGCTCCATCATTGAACCCTTTTGTTTGAGATTTATCAATTGGTTAAAAAAGGCGTTGCTTTTTGTATCCTCATAATGTGCTATCATTTCTTCTATAAAAAGTGCCCATGAGGGAATTTGTTTACGAGAGAAAAGTCATCGATATCATACAAACTGATTTTGGTTCCAAATATAAAGTTGCAATGCGTACCTTTTGTATGTTTTTCACATTATGGAGATCAAAATATTGCTCCATCTGTTGTATCCATGTTACAGGATCCTTGCCATAAAACTTCCTCATATTGATCTTTGGAACATGGTCAGTCTTTAATCCAACTTTAGAGTCTATGAAATCATGATTAACATCTCTTTTGTTCTCATCATGAGTTTCCTTTACTACCCTTTCACCATTAGTAAGCATTTCTTGTAGCAACTTTGTCAAATCCCTCTTCAAATATTCTACGTTTCCTTCCATCTTAGATTCCATGCCATTCATCTAAGATTCCAAACCTTTCTTTAAACCATCTATCTTAGCATCCATTTAATTCATCTTAGCTTCGATGTCTTTCTTTAAACCATCCATCTTATCTTCCATGCTATCCATCTTAGCTTTCACGTATTTCTTTAAACCATCCATCTTAGCTTCTGTTACTTTTTCTGAGAGTGAATTTTGTTGCACTTGGTCTCGTAATTTTGATATATCATGTTGCATTTCTTCCTCTTCTTCATGAGCCATGCTAGAGCTTTCAGGTTGCTTACTATGTGTTTCCCTTTTCTTTCTTCGGGGCATCAATTAATGATAATTATGCTTCACTATGCCCTTTGAATTCTTTCAAACTATTTTTTCAAACCAAACTTATGCAAAATTTAAAAACAACTACACACCTTTTTTCACTTTGTTGGATCTTGATATTGAATCTGATGTATCTCTAAAATTTCGGATCTCCATGGTCTGAAATTACGAAATGTGGTAGCCCAATCTCCCAAGATGACCTGATTATACACTTTTCTAGTAGAGTGAACTTGTACGAAGTGCCATATGTCATTGTTTCAACATTCAGACATACAAATGATTCATCAAAAACTACTGTTTGTTCTCTTTCTGTGACTTCTTACAAAATTTTAGTCTGATACTCAAAGAGAAAGTTATGACGATTTCACCAAGGTCACCTGTTTGGGATGTAATTCGGGAACCTGCAAAAACCCTAACTTTCTTGGATCATATATCTGAAAATATAGCGAGACAAGATTTGTAATTCAGACATGGGGATCATCGAGGTTTTGGCTCAAATGTGTTTTCTTTTTAGCTTCTAAAACATCGCATAAAAAAAGTTACGGAAAAAATTCCATGATGGCCTGTTTGGAGCAGTGAAACCCTAGAATCCAAATCTCTGAAACCAAATGTTATGAAACAAACTCACAAAAAGATAGAAAAGATAGATCAGTGACTTCACAATCAACCTCTTCGAGGGGGAAACCTCCTTTACATTACACAAATGAATAATTCTTGGATGATACAAATGACTAAACCTCCTTTCTATATACAGGAGTCTAAAGGGTCACAATATAATCAAAGTTGACATAGCAATAATAATATAAGGGAACAACAATAACAATAGTGTGCTTCTATGGAGCACACTAATAACAATATGGGGATAATAGGGGAAAAATAATAACAATAAGGGCTACAATGACAATAGTAATGGTGGAATCACTAGTATTGCAGGGACCTAAAAGATTCCAAAAGAATCTTTTGTTTGAGTTGGGAATTTTTGCAGAGGTATAAGTGATCTTTGTACCATAGCGAATCATTTTTCCAGCTAAACGTATCAGATGTACTAGGGCCTTGTTGTAACTTTGAATGAGTGCCCACACTTCTTCATAATTCTTCCATTCATCCCTTGCTTTGTTTATCCAATCTGGTTGCATAATAGAAATGGCACAAAGCAATGCTTCCACATCCTCATCCTTTCTTGAGAGTGCATATGCAACAACATCTTGCTTCCCTTTTTTGTAGATTATTTCAAAGTCACAAACAAACATCTTTGTGACTCATTTTTGTTTCTCTTGTGAAGGTAATCTTTGTTCTAAAATGTATTTAAGACTATCATGATCCGTTTTTACCTTGAAGTGTATTCCCATTAGGTAAGGTCGACCTTAAGTGCATGTACTAATGCTAACATTTCCTTCTCATAAATAGCTTTGTGTAAATAATTTCCTTTAATTGGATGACTTTAGAAA